>MJUU01070966.1:29451-73997 GCA_002080025.1 Modiolus philippinarum
TATCTCAATATATTTCAGTAGGGGAACAAATACGATTGTTTGATGAAATTTAACTAAGGGACCGACCATTTAACCTGAAGGGGAGTTATGGGTTTTTTCTATACAGAAAATTTTTTTTCACGTGTATCAACAAATTTTTTTTTCAAAATTAACATTATTTTTGGGGGCAGGAAGCCTCCTTCAGAAATTTTTTTTTCATCATTTTGGCAGCAAAAATATTTTTTTCACATAGAAAAAAAACCATAGCCCCCCTTTAAGTTAAATGGTCGGTCCCTAACCATTTTATTTGAACAATCAAGCCATTCATAAATGGACAATTCCATAGTTGCTTTGTGTTCAAAATCTTGCCATGTTATGTTATTGATTGAAAACCAACTGATTATAATAAATTCACTTGTTACACAATCCTTCAATCTGAAATAGTCGGCATCTTATAAAAATCCAAAAAGTATGTAAAGAATGCAAAACCATATGAGCTACATTTCTTTTAATCAATTAATAAATAAATCGCTTGAAAACTTTAAAACGATAAGCAATGAAGGGATATGGAGTGAATGTGCATGAAATAAATAAGTAAATATCGAAGTTACTGTTAATTTAGATTCTGCATATGCGCATTTCGACAACTTATGTCTCTTTAGTGCAGATAAATTCTAAACGTTTGGAAGACCATAAAATCAAAGATGTTTAAACTGATAGAGAACAAATAACCAATATGATCAAAATGTAAAGCCAAAATCAGCCAAGGACAGAGCTTTGCATGAGGGAGATACCCCTTAGTTTTATAAAATTTACAAAAATTTAGATATTGTAAGGTTCCAAATAGAATCGGAACAAATTCTCAACAAATACAGAGTTATAGTTTTCTTACATTCGACTTGATGAGTGCCCTGTGTTTGTCTCTTTGTTGTAATCGTCCCCTAGCTTAAGACACTAGTGGTTTTGTCGAGCAAAGGATGACAGCGATTTTGAGAGCACTTTGCCAGTTTAATTTTTTTTTGACAATCCCACACGCATGACCAATGTAGACATAGCGTTGCTCGACAAAAAGCAAAGAATTCCGCTCAAACCGGTGCTAAGGGCCGTCTTGAATTTACTATGGGGTATGAGCAAAGCTCATAGTTGAAGGTCTCATGGTGACTTCAGGATGAGGAACAACAATCAAAGCGTTGTTCCTTTGTTTGCTTGTTTTTACCATGTATTTGTAGAGACTTTGTCTCATGTGTATGTGCTCCATACCCTTTCATTCACCTTATACAGAGCAATAGAACATCCACAAAGAGGCCTTTGACAATGCGTTTTGCTCATATCTCATAGTAAGTACAAGATGGCTCCTAGCAACGGTTCGAACGAAATTCATTACTAGATGTCGAGCAATGCTAAACCTATGTCACTTTACCCATGGATGCGTGTTCGTCAACAAACATAAAATCACAATATTTAAATAACTCCGGAGTTTTCATTGAGTCAAAAGTAACTGAACTTGGCATAATAAAATCATGAGACGTTGGCAGGCCACTTTTCATTTCTTTTTAAATCCACTGAAATTTTACATTCCTAGACATTGGCATGTCGATAAATATTTGAAATTTCAATACCTGAAAAAAAATAGACGGTTGCGTTTTTCAATTGAATTTTCTCTACAACTGAGGAAAGGAGAATGAATCTTAATATGTTTCTATATAACAGTGAATAAAGCAAAAATGTAGTCTTCGCGACAATAACCACTTAAACGGTACTTTAAGGTGTTCATGTTGGAAAGCTAAAATTAATTGTTCCAGAAAATGTCACAAGAGCAATTTGAAGTAATGTTGCAATAAATAGGTCGAGTTTATGAAAAGATTGTAAATTTGTTGTACTTGTAACTGTCTAAATCTGCAAATACTGATTTAGTTTTCCACATATAAGTATTAGATTTTATTGTTTGTTTATTTTAATTTAGCTAATAAAAGAATCTTAACTGGTTTTAAATAGTAGTAGGATCCAGAATCCTCCTATCAATAATATCTAGTATGATTCTGGATCGTCCTAGAAAATCAGTAGGATTCAGAATCCTCCTAGTTCAAATCTGGATATCTTAATTTGTCCTAGTAGGAATTCCATTTGCACTGGATTAAAACCAGGGCAAATCAGAATCCCAATTTGCCCTAGGAGAAATCAGAATTTCAATTTGCCCTTTCCGCATCCTCCTGGATTCAAACTTGCCTTGTAACATATATATTCATTATATAAAAAATTGCGGTAAAATATTGAAATTTCTCAGTGAAATAAAAGCGATAATCAACTGTGAAATTATTTTCGATAATTTCACTCGAGGATGTGACGTCACTATTAGACCATATCCAAGTTCATGGCCCGCACTCCCTAATTTATACTTTTAGACTGATCCCGGTGTGGACAAAAACTGGTTTCCGATTCCTTGTTGTAATGAGCACTAAGGAAAATAGAAATTTTCTAACGTGAATTTTTCAAAAACAGAATTATTTTTGAGAAAATCAAAGTTGCCAACATGAGAAGCAACAGGAGTAAAGCATTTCGGAACATTTCATTAGAGATATGGCAAAAGGAAGTAATATATTTCGGTCAGTGACAGGCAACTAATTTCATCGTTCTTAAGTAAAATAAATGCTAGTATAAAAGAAAATATTTTTATATCAGATGATTTTTAAGATTCAATAATCAGTACAAAATCACTTAAGATTAATTCAAATAGATCTGTTTGAATAAAACACCTACTTTGAAGTCTTGAATATTAGTGGTTGTCCACATCCAAGAAAGATAACTCTTACAAAGCAATAAATTAGGGAGTGCAAACCAGATCCTACCACGAACCTGGATATCACCTATTGACGTTGTCAACGTTATTTCTTAGTAAACGTTTCGGCGGATTAACAACGAAAACGTTGCGCGCATGCAATGATTTTCAAATTAAACCACCAAAGATCTAAATAAAAAAAACACTAATTAATCCTAGATTATGATTATCGAAAATATTCAACTCATGATCGCTGAGCGCATTCGTGAATTACTACCATTATTCGATCATTCGTTGAATATTTTTTGATAATTAGAATCTCGGATTAGTTATAGTATAAATATTCTTTTTTTTATACATGTTAATCATTTGTTGTCATCGTGTCATCGTGTTTATTACCAAAGCCATGACTGAACTAGTCTTGACTTGCATTGATGAAAGAAAGATTAGCAAACTATTTCTTTTATTTTCAGAATATGCAAAGTTAGCACGAATGGGAGGATATGGAAAGTAAACCACAAGACTAGACATTCGTTTCTTCATCAAAGCACTACTGTCTATGGAAATCTTTGAACTTTCTATCATCTGTTTAAATAATTAATAAACGCAATTTTATTTTTTAATTTGTTATGGCCCTCCTTTTTACGGACGCATTGTGATAAACCTATGTCCAATTGTCCGACCGTTTGTTTTAATTTAGCAATCAAACTTGAAAACCCTTAATTTATCTCTGTAGTTGGTATTGGGTATGATGGTGTCACGATCTGTATATTTGTTCGTGAAATTTCGATTTTTCGTGCATGGGATTTAATTCGAATGACAATGTTAAGGGCATATCCAATAGTTCCTTGCTATATTGTCATTTTCATAATTTTTAGATATGTTGTTAATCAAGTTTTGATGATTCCAAAATGACAAGAAATTATTGGGTCACTGATCTTGTTTCCATGGAAATCGACTTTATACATTGATCAATTTTGCGTTTTTGAAGAAAAATTAATTTCTAGTTTTAAAATTAATTGGAAAGTATTTTTAATCTATTCGGTACCAGAGCAACAGAAAAACAAAATTAAGGTTTTAAGGATTTACAGAAAAATTGATTTGATTTAAGGAATTATGTTATATTTTACTAAATCAAAGAGTATGTAGCACATATTACGAAAACATTTGCACGAAATGTGCAAATTACACAATCAAATTTACAATATTTTAAAGACTTCTCATATTGTCGATTTTATGAAATTCTGATATTGTGTTCTTCTAATAATAAGCTACTCAAAAAAGGCAAAAGCAATATAGGTCACCGAGTTAGTTTAAGAGTAAATCATAAAAATACGCAATTTTTAACAAAGCTCCAGTCGGTTATCCCCAGAAAGTCCGCCAAACTGGAAGGCACAAATTACCTTTCCTCAAAAACAATGGGAATGACTTTGTGACGTTACAGTTATCAACGTCATATTCCCGGGAAACACTGCCTTCTTCTGTGTTTTCTATTACCATTGGATATGTCCTTAAGGTCTATTTGCTTCAAACCTTGTATCTGTATACTTTTCTCTCAATTTCGATTAGATTCAATGGAGAAATTGGGCTTTTTTGATAAATTTAAGTCAATTACTGGGACGTAACATACATTCTTTACGTAATAGAAGAGATTGATAAGATACTAGATGCTTTCATCTGTTAAATTAGCTTTGAGATCTAGTGACCTGAAAATTGTACATACATACTGGCTTCTCACGGATATTGCCGATGTCAACTGAAATATTTAATGATTCTTGATCAAATTCTTTGGAAAGTTTTTGAGTTTGATTTTTTTCGTAGTGCGACAGTGTTTTACCAGCAGACTAGACTCCTTGATCTAGTCGGAAGATTAGCGGTGAGCACTCCTGGACCAATCTTATAAAAATTACGTATTGTCAGTTGGTCCCCTTTCAACATTTTCGCCATGTAGTTAGTAGTCTGAAATAAAAGGGACAAGAGGAAACATCTACAATGGCTGAAACTTATAAACATATATCATAATCTGACAGGGAACTACACTTGAAAAACACAAACAAGACAAAAGACAAACGTAAACAACGCCTGTTAAAAATGGATAACAGGAAACACCTACAATGGCTGAAAATTATAATTACATGCAACAATTTGCAAGGGAACTACACAAGAAAAACACGTATAAGACAAAAGACAAACGTAAACAACGATAGGAACTCGGGACAACCGGACTTGGTACCGGCACTAGCAAAAGCCAGTGGTAGGGTTAAACCGGTTTATGGGTACCCAAACCTCCCCTTTATCTGTCCCGTTTCCCTATTGTATAAAACCCAATACAGGTAGACTACAAACTCCACGACCACAATCTTGAAAGGAGAAAAAAAGACAATACGTAATTTTGAAAGATGGGTCAATGGGTGCTCGCCGCTGTATTTGGTTTTATACGTGTTTATTATACTATAGGGAAACGAGACACATAAAGGGGAGGTTTGGGTACTCATAAACCGGTTTAACCCTATTTATATAACCGTCCTAATGCACTGGGCAATAAATAAAACACATACAATACAATGAAATTCAATCAATACTCAGCCATAAATTGACTTATGTGACACCTAAAATTGTATTTATATACAAAGTACAATTAAATATTTTCACATGGATCATGTAAATCAGTCATTTAAGATAACTTGAAAAAACAGATTTCTGGTATAAAACGTCAAGAGATGACGGTGATCTAAATAAATGTAAAAAAAAAATCTCTTTTTTTAGGTTTGCGAAAACTAATCTGAAAATTCAGAAATTTAAACATCGGTTAACCCTTTTCAAGCATATTTTATGATCTACTTAAACTTAAATATTGTTTTAGTTTAAGAATACAAAGATATACAAGTTGCATAAAAACAGTAAATTTCGTTATGCTGTACACGTGTTTCAAACAGTAACCTCTCATCCGCAGCATTAGAATTAAATAATATGGAAACCCATAATCCAAATAACTTAATACCGAAGTTGCTGTGAATTTACTTTCTGCATATTCGCATTTCGACAACTTTTGTCTCTTAAAAAGTAGTAATTACAAAAATCAATTTTTAATATTTAGATTATATCATTACAATTATTTCCTTTTACGCATTAAACCTATGTAGTAATTTTCATAACATCTGCTGGATATTTGGACAAGTCTTAATTCAAGTAGATTTTTTTTTGTCAATATTTAAATTTTTAATGCTTCCAATATGTCTAAGACGGGGGATTGTTTTACCAACTCCAATTGTCCAAGTATTTTCAGAGGATAAGATAGTTAACATGTTTAGCATCGGAGCATTTCTTTAGCTATTTCTATGCTAGCTGCAATCTTGGATGTGTTGTAGATATATTTTAATGTTGGACAAATTGTCCTTATAATGTATTATCTGGAGACCAAGGAACATAGAAGGTGTTAGAATCACAACAGTTAAATTTTTAAAGTATTGGAAAAAGTTTGTGGTCTTTCTTGCCAAACCTCACTTTTCTGACAAAACTTAGGTAGCATTATTTAGACATAGCTTTTTCGTTAGATATTTTATTGAATCAAAATATTTTTTTATAGGATGCAGCTTTGATGTACATTATAACGACAAATGGCTGATATCAGTTCCTTTGATACCTCTTTTTAGACAGCCTATAATAAACAGACAACTCGCAAACGATGGATCCAGCGTCCGAGAGGTGGGGGTCAGAAGGTTTCACTAAAAAAAGCCTTTCTTTTTTCAATTATGGTCCAATATCTCCACGACCTCTCCCCCCTTCCAAAGGAAAGCCCTTACATCTAAAATCATAAAACGGTTATTGCGTGATAAAGTAAATTTGTGTCAATTTCGTGTTTTATTATGTTTTCCAACGGCTTTGTCTTTTTGCCTCGTGGCCTTCAGCTCTTGACAATTCTGTTCGATAATTTTAGTTTATTTTGTTAATATGAAATTAAATAAGTAATTTAACTTCTCTAATTTGAATATTAGCCTTAATGTATTATTCACATAAAATGCAGCTTTAAGGGCACCGTGACACCTAAATGAATATGACACAATAATTCGATATAATTATTTTTTTCATGCTATTAATTTTCTAATTAGTTCAATTTTGACTTTTTGTTAGATTCTAATAAAATTAATTGTAATATAGCATTTGACCTATGCGATTCTTATATAATATGCACAGGGGCGAACATATGTCATAGTCTTTGAAAGACTGATATTTTGGTGCAAAAGGTAAGTACTTATACTTTATTCTACCTATTCTAGTTATGTTTTTGGTATTTCTGTCATGATTTTCGGACTTCTCTGGCTTTATTAATTAAAAAGCATACATTTTGTTTGCTGCAGAAGCCCTTACCAAAAATATTTTTGAATTCGTTATAACGAACTCTTGAATTCGTTATAACGAACTCTTGAATTTGTTATAACGAATTTTTGAATTCGTTTTAACAGATTTTTTAATTTGTTATAAAAAATATAATTTGTTATAACAAATTCAAAATTCGTTTTAACAAATTTGAGAATTTGTTATAAAGATATTAATTCGTTATAACAAATGGCTGAATTCAATTTGTTAAAACAGATTGCAGAATTTGTTATAACAAATTAAATTCGTTATAGCAAATTCCAGAATTCGTTGTAACGAATTCAAAAATGTTTTTGAAAGGTTCTTAATGGGCTTCCGTAGTTTGCCATCTACCCCTTATATTTTTCTCTTTAATTATATAATTTACATCTTTTAGAGCATTCTGAAAAAAATCTATTCGGTTGAAGTGATTTTGTCACGTAAATTGAATTTAATCTATGAAAAACTCATAGGAGTTCGGTTGACACCAAATTTTTAAACACTCGTATCCACAAACGACATTTAGCTAGCTTTTCTAAAATATGATCAGCAAAACCCCTTAAGCACATGGTTAGTCATATCTCATCTGTATCTCATCTGTTTAGGCTTTTAGAATTGAAATCTTTATTTTTGATAGAATAATCAGTACCAACAGAGGTATTGGGAAGAACATTTGATTTCTTTCCTTTGCAGGGTAAAGGCTTCGGTGATTTTGTAAATTAACAATTTAATCTAGGTGCCAATGAAATATATATTCTAATCCTACGTACTATTAAAATGAATGATTTAATTTTGATTTGGAGAATAAAATCTTAATTGAAAAAAAACGGATAATAAATTTTTTGTGACTTCTGGTGAAAATAAATAAGAGTTTGGTTTTCCCTAAGTATCTTCAAAAACCCTGGAATTTGTGTGCAATACTCTAGGTCTTAAATAATTGTGGTTTAGGAGTATATAGATAACATTTAGCTGGGAGTGTACAGAGAAGATTGTTACCCCGAGAAAACTTTGTCAACCGATGCGAAGCAGAGGTTGACAATTTTCGAGGGGTAACAGTCTACTCTGTCACCCTCCCAGCTATATTTTATTTATTTCATTATACTCAATGTTTCAATCATTTATTGAAAATCATTGGATCATGAACAGAGGGTAACAGTGCAAAAATAGTCATCCTCTCAGCCATATGACAATTTTAGTGAATGTAACCCTGGCAGCTTTTGTAAAAATCTTGCATATGATCGATTGAATTCTCTAATTAATTTTTGTTAAGAAAAAATTTTTCAAAGTAGAATAATTATGGTATAACTAATTGACCGTCGTGAATATCAATAAAAATGTCACGACTGCCGAACAACGCAGAAGGATTAAACGAATTACGGAACTTTGTTCCTCAACGAGTTTAATCCACTGTGTTGATCGGCACGAGTATTTTATGACAATATGGCATTTATTTAGCTGAGAAAACTCGATAAATCACCGCTATCTATATTAAAGATAAAATATCAGGAGGATTAAGAAATAAAAAATGGCCTGTTTGTTGCATTTTTATTAATTTCACAGAATGCAGTAATCATTGACCAATGTGTACTTTAACATGGTATACGTGCTACATCTTGAACTACCCTCTTAGATAAGAGAGTGCTTTGTTTTTAAGATAAACCACGACAGACTAAGAAATAACGTGGAAACTGAATTACAAAGATCACATCCCATCCGTATACCAAGATGGCGACCTTTGATTGTGGTTGTTTTAACTGTGCAATCGGATCGCGTATCGATACCAAAGGTAGTCTGGGGGACTTAAAACAAAATTATGGATTCCAGGAGAAGATTCGGAGAATAGACAAATTTTAACATTTACAATAAAAAGTCCACAGTAAGAAAATATAACTTTGATTTTATCACAAAATAAAAAACTTTTCTTTGTGGTAAAAACATAGTATAAAATGTGTAAAAAATGAAATATGAAATAAAAAAGTGGTCACATTTTCGTAAAAAATAGTGAAAATGTCAGTTTTCTCCTATCATTTTTAAAATGTTATCATCTCCTCTGAATAAATGGGGGAAATAACAAAATTACCGAACAGAATTGTAAAGAACCAAAGTCCAAGATGCAAAAAGATAAAAAATGTTAAGAAACTGAAATTGGAGTTTTTTGTTCTTCTTTTTTTCAAAAGTGAAAGTAATAAGTGATAATCTCCTACCTACAAACAATTTAACAATATAAGTAATTAAAAACCAAATATAAGAGATAAGATTAAAATCAATAAATTGTAACATTAACGCCAAAAATATGAGGACTACTATTCCATAATTTCACGGGCTATATACCCCTATAATCCTGGTAAATTCTGTCAGGAAGTTTTACCTTATCTTCTAGGATAACGTCCTCTCCCGGTACATGTCGCTCTTCCAATTGGCAGATTCCGTTGTCGAATGTCAAATTTTGAGAGTTCCTGTATTAATTATTTGACTTGATGAGACCTGAATGCGTTTTCTTCTTCAACTCCTCTTATCACATTTTGTTATTGATTCTTTGAAGCTTTTTTCCCCCTCTGCGTTTTGCAAGTTCACTTGTAGAAGATGGACTTCATTCACTAATTGTTTGTTATGCCGTTTTATTTTGGTCGTTTCCTGTTGTTTACTTATTACAAAAGTTCTATAATGATCCAATTGTTCATGAATCCTTGAATTTTTTCACTGGTTCGTTCCGAATTTAAGTCATTTTTGTTGATCTACGGTTATTCTTTTTTATACACTGTAATTGGGAGTTTTAACTTTTTAATTCATTCACTTGTTTTGTTAATTCTATTATTCGATTTTCTAACCTTTTTATTTTCTGTTGTTTTGACTCGCACTGACACGATAGTGAAATGATAGTCGAAAGTTTGGGGTCTTCTAGACCATTAAATGGTAAGTTTGACAAATGTTTAATTTCAATAAATTTCTTCATTCGTGCATTGTCTCTTTGAATTTTTTATTTTGATTTCATTTGCCTGTGTGTGCTACATTCATTTTTCCTATGGACTTGGCACACGTGAGTATTTATAGCACAAGGCCTCTAAAGCATTATATTTATGAAACTTTAGCATACTGACTGTCTTAACACAATGTTTGCAAAGACATTTTATTCTTGGATTAAACGAAGATGGTGATCAACATCTATACGGTTGCTTATTTCAAAATCCTATCATCATATTGTCTTGAAACGAGTCCATTTCTCAGTTTTGGGAACCAGCCATAGTTTATGTACTCCAGATCGTGCCGTAGGTTGGCTATACCAATTTATACTCAACAAAAGAGTTTAGCAGCACATTTTCAACCGTTTTGAATTTTAACAAAAATGTTTGAATGCTAATAAATGATGTTCTTGGCAAAAAATAGCCGACATTTGCTTTAATTCAATCATAAAAATTCTTCGTTTTGTCAGTTAGGGTGTACACGATATCCAATTCAAGTAAATGTCAACAAATTACAATGGACCTTTTTCCCATAAGCGATTTTGATCTTTTGCAAACAAGTGGAAGAATCACTTCGTGATTACCACAACATAACCAGTTCTGGTAATCAAAAACATTTTGTTCGCTTTCGCTGCATAAAGTTGAAAAATCTGGCATTTTTTGCATAACCCCCCCGCTTTTTTTCAATGTTTTTCTTTTTGGTTCGAGTTAGCAAAAAAGTAACGCAGTATTCAGAACTTATGGACAGATGTAGTGCTTATGATTAGACGAACTCAAATCCAGCTCAGTAATGTAAAGTCAAATTTATTGATTGAGATTTGGTAAACTGAAAATTAGACCTTTTTTATTCACACCGATTGTTGCTTAACTTTTTTTGGTTCAGTATATAACCGGGGAAATTGTCGATTAAATTATTTACCGACTCAAAGACGATAATCCAAATATATCTTTTAAAAAGCAGGATCCGGACAGTGCCAGACATAAAACTTAATTCTAACAACAACATATAACAAATCAGACAATTAATAGTTTTCATAAAAAAGATAAGTTTCCAAGGATTTACTTGTCGGGATAATTTCCTTACTACAAACAATTTAACAATATAAGTAATTAAAAGCGAATATGAGAAATCTGGTGTAAACCATTAAATTGGCACATTAGCACATAAAATCTGAAGACAACTAGTCCATAATTTTCCGGGCTATGATAGGTAATCTAAATAATACTTTTGTGCTTGGAAGAGCAAAATCTTACTACGACGTACACATGTATCTTAAAACAAACCATAATAAACAATGAATCTTAAAACTGGCCTAATCAATGCTGAAAATAAATTAATTTGTCTTATATAGACATGGTGTGAAAATAATGTTTTATAGCACAATGAAAAAAGCATACAGCAGTTGTCTCGTCATTTCTATTTACTAATTTCTTTGTTAATCTTCAGAAAATCCATGATGAAGTCCTTGATTATACTGATTTGTGTTGCTTCAATGTGTTTTGCTTTACCAAACACGAAGCTAAATGTAGGAAATGTTGCACAAACCATTAGCAAAACGGTGGACGTAAGTTTATATTTAGATACAGAATTTTTATATGTACATAGAACTTTTTGCATGTTGCATGCAGAAATAAATTTCACAAAAATAGTCGGACAGGCTACTGTTTCTCATTTTTGATATAAATGCTGCCAAATTCCCAAATAATGACAAATTATTAATAATTTTCAAGCATTCCATAAATTCTGCCACTTGCCGACTGTGAACTTGATCTTAGTCAAATTAATACTTTTATTCGTTTGTTTTTTTTTTCAGAAAAATTTAAATATCATTGTCCAGTTACCAATTATTGTGAAAAAAATGTTAACCTTAAAAAATGATCTCGGTCTCGAAAGTCCCGTTTTCTGTGTTATTTTACTTATCTTTCTTAAACTAGAATAAATATCACATTTACAACTTTTTTTTTCTAATCAATGTAATGGGAAAAGTAAAAGTTCTAAGATTGGAGTTGGAAATTTTAAAATTAATCTGGGTAATTCAGACTTCAAAGTTGTAAAATTCAAAATTAAAGTTGGAAATTCCAAAATTAAAGTTGTAATTTCGTAATTTAAAGATTAAAGTTGATATTTTGAAAAAAAAAATAAAAATAAAAATGACCATAATATGCTTCCGTAATTTTTTAGTAATAGCACAGATTGAAAAATTACCCTCTTAATGGGATTTACAACGAGTGCCTCCGAAAATAATTAACCGGACCATATATGTACATGTACGTCATCTCCGGTATAAACAATTCAAGACAATGCATAACTTAATATATAGTTTTCTTAAAATGATTTTTTGTTGCACGTTAATAATGTTGTAATTTCTTGTGTCCAATTGCTTTTGTATCCTTATATTAAATGTAATTCAGATTCCACTTGTGCCCTGGCGTTAATTTGGTTTGCCCGTAAAATGCAGATTTTACACCCTCGTGACCATGTGCATTTAGACATCATCCTATCGAAAAAGTGTTACAAATATGTATTCATAAAAGCATTAATTTGTTTTAATTCAGATGATTGGTGTAAACGGAGATGTGAAGAGACGTTCTACAAATCCGATTCAGATTTCTTTTGATAAGACAGATCGAAACAAGAATGGTCACATCACAGCCTCGGAGTTTGCAGACTTCTATACTACGGGTATGCCAAACCTTCGGATAACAAGAAGGATGTGGATATCGATTTTTGAAAGTATGATGCGATTTATTGACACCAACGGAAACGGGGAGCTTGAAATGAATGGTGCGTTAGTAAATTAACATTAGGAAAGAAAGTCACATGTAAATTCACATGGGACAAGTCCCCATAAATGACATCGTTAGTTGTTTTTCCTCTAGCAATCACAATGAAGCCATTAACAATCTCAATGGGGTTGAACCGAAAAGCTAGATTGGCCCTTTTCAGAAGATGGGAGACAGGTTCGGCAAAAATTGTATGTGAATATATTTCAAGCACGACGTGGAAATAATGGAAAAAAATTCCCATGAACCGTGATATGGGGGATGTTGAAAAGTGAAACGAGAAATTTGAGAAAAAATGTCCGAAAACCGAGAAGGATAATCCACACTGCCCGACCATTTTTAAAGAGTCTCATACTTTTTTTAATCTAAAGGTGACAAAGAGATCATCTTGATTAGTCAAGTACACAATGCAACCCCAAAAGACAGAATAGAAAAGTCACCGTTTCCATGACTTAAAATAATTGATTAAAAAAATTGTTGAATTTTTTAAAATGATAATGAAGGGAAGGCATTGTTAAAATCTTCAAATGATTTAGATAATTAGAGTCGACATGTTTCGGGCCTAGACTTTTACTTGCCAATGCTTTTACAAAGGAGAAGAAATAATCAGCCGAATATAATAAATAGCACTACTGTGGAAAAAGAAGGGAAACGGGGAATGTGTCAAAGAGACAACGACCCAAAGAGGAGTAATAACAACTCAAAACATAAGATCTTCAATGAACGGTGAGGAAACTCCACACCCAATGGCAGGTCGTGTGGAATTTTTTCACATAGGAATATACACCTTAAATAAATTTATTTCAAGTATATATCAATATTAAAAGTATTTACTCAAAACATACTTTGTTTATTTATCTTGAATCACATATGATTGATTTGCTTTTGTTGATTTTCATGCAATGTAAATTTCATATCCGATGACGTCACAGATTTGATTGTAGAGCCCGTGAGGGGGTAAAAACTAAAACGCATCAAAATGTCATTAATTTCAGAATTAGAAAAATAAAATCTATCATTTACAAGTCGTTGATTATCATAGTTCTCAAGGGTTAAACATAAAAGTTCTCGCTAAAGCTCGATCTTTTAAAGTGTAACCTTTTCGACAGTAGATCAATGATTCTATATGCATATCGCACACAAGGCGTGTTTAACTACCTCTGGTATTCGTTTACCTCAATGGCGAATGTCGTGAAATATAGGCATGTTCAAAATTTCCCGAAGGACCCAACGTTCAACAACGCACTCCAATATGTTTGTAATGTGTTTTTGACATGTGAAGAAGGTACCGTTAACTTATACAACGCACACCAGCGTGAATGAAAACATTCTCATACATCGACACAAGTTGGTACCGTGCGTTGTAGCGTGGCAGGTCATTCTTATGGCACACAGCCAGTTCCAATGTCGTTAATGGATTGCACTGCCTAGTGTTTATTTCTTCTATATTCTACCAATGCTATTTCACTTGCCAGTTTTTTATCCTGACTTAATAATGAAATGTTATAAATAAACAATCTGGCTTCACTCCAAGTTTTATAAATAATATCAGTTATAATGGAGGTAAAGAAAATCATTTTTCGATACTCCACTATTATATATTGCCAATATCAAATCTATTAGTATATTATTAACGTTTAGATATACTAACATCGATTTCTGTAAGCTATACTTTTTATTTCTTTTTCAGAGTATGAGCGGTATGCAGAAGGATATGGAGAGTGAGAATGGACTGCATATACATGCAGAGTTTAACAATTATTATGTGCTAAAGAAAGTTAACTGACTCTTCTGAACTTCAACACTAATCAATATAAACGTAATATTAAAAGTTCTTTATATATATATGTATTTTCCAGTGATATATAAATTTAATTTGATTCTTGAAAAATATGACACAACAAGCAATGACATAAGTGGATTCAAACTTTCACAAAACAGCCATATTGATCTTAGTGAAAGAAATCACTGACCCCAATAAAAAGATACTTTGCTTAATGGACAAATTATGGACCTCAAAATAAAATATTTACCTCAATATGTTTGCAAGCAACCTTAAAAATACCTTAAAAATACCTTAAACTTAAAAAAAACAAAATTTGACTCAAGAAAACAAAACACTGGTTTGAGGTTTTTGTATTGTGTTGTTTTATAAGCCATTTATTTGTGCCACTGCTGGGGCTCATAGTTCTCGAGTGCATTCACCAGTCAAGTCATTAAATACTTTAGTGCGGGTCCGAAGACCTATTTTAAACAATATCTAAATAATAGAATTTATTAAATAAAGTGAGGCATATATTCTTGTGAAAATCTTTGTCCTTAATTACCTTTGGTGCTGCTTTTTCCCATTTCGGTTGTTTGTTCTCTTTCAGGTCTTTCATATGTTTTGTTTCTGGGGTCATCTAACCAACGGCAGTAGAATATCAAAGGAACAAGGGAAGCGAAGACTACAAAAATCGAAATCCGAAGACATGGCAAAAACGGCAACAGAGAAAAACAAAGACAAAACAAGGACGTGAGACAGCTAAAAGCATGGAAATAAAAAGACGTCATTAATAACTAAGGCACTCATAGTGTGAACTCCCATGAAAACCGGGGGTGAAATCAGGTGCTCCGGAAGGGTAAGCATGTCCTGCTTCGCCAGCGGCATCCGTCACACTATCAGTGAGTCAATCCAGGGTTGAGTCAAAACCGGTTATGTCAAATCCGTGAAGACGTGAAATCTAGCTGAAAATGTCCGTTTTCATTTGGGACACAGACATGTCATATCTGTCAATGATATCATAGTGACGGCCATACAATTTCTGAAGGGATGAAAGCAACAAAGGTTGAACAAATCCCTGAATAAGTGTTTTTGCTCTATTCAAAAAATCGCTGTATAAACTACATGCGCGACAGTAACGAATCAACTGTGAAATGTACACTCCATATGCTGGAGAGGTAAGTATATTGCTGCCCAGAAAGGAAAAATTCACAATTGGGAAGTTAAAATCACGTTTGTCATATAGCTTAGTTTTCAAACGTCCATCTTCATCAATGTATATAAAGAGATCTAAGTACGAAGCTGAAGTAGTTGTGTCAGTAGTCTCTTTAATTTCAAGGTCATTGGTATAGATCTGGTGTAAATATTCCTTGAATTTTGGATTATTAAGAGAAAGTACATCGTCTATGTAGCGGAAGCTAAAATTAAAGTGTTTGATTTTTTGTTTTTTGGGGTTTTTTTTGTCTAAAGCGACAAGGTAGTCGGAATACAAATCTGTAGAACTAGACATTTACAGACTTGTAATATCTAAATTTTAGAAAATTTTGTTTAAAACTCAGGAGT
Source organism: Modiolus philippinarum (assembly GCA_002080025.1). Lineage (NCBI taxonomy): Eukaryota > Metazoa > Mollusca > Bivalvia > Mytilida > Modiolidae > Modiolus > Modiolus philippinarum. The sequence goes on from MJUU01070966.1 coordinate 45,632, forward strand.
TTCTCCCTCTTGCAATAGCTCTGTCCTCAGCTAATTTTGGCTTTCATATTTAGATCTTACGGGTTATTTGTTCTCTATCAGTTTTTACACGTATTTAGGTTTCAGTCTCAGAAACAGAGATGCACAGCTCTACCTACACACCTGCCACACCGGAAGGAGAGATATCTCTTAAAATGGCCGATATATATAAAGTCACAGTGTGAATTACGTCAGGGTGTATACGACGTCACTATGACAAGGGCGAAGTAAATCCAATTTGGGGGGAAACGTTGTGGCAGGGATGCTATCTGACGAAGGAAGAGCTATGCACCTCTGTTTCGGAGATTGTGAACAGACAGGCATTGTGAGGATGACCATTTATAGAACTATACATTTACTGCAGTTTTTGGTATTTTATGGGATAATATTACTAATAAACTGCTGCGTCAAGAGCGCATGATACATCCGTCCACAGTCAACTTTTTCGCAGTCAACTTTTTCGCATTCTTTTTTTTTTTTCGAAAAAAAAAACATTTTTTTTTCTTTTCGAAAAAAAACAAACTGATACTAAGGCCAAGGGACATAAATCTCCAAAAAATCATTCAGCTTTTAACATGCAATTATATACCTAATGTCAAATCAACACTTTCAAACATTGCAAAGATATAGTGGATACTGATATTTTTCAAAAATTATATTATGTATAAAATCAAAAGTAAAAGGTGTAACAATTAAACTTTTCAAAAATTTACTAAGTCCTGGAGCCATAATTCTACACACAAACAGCTGACTGTAATCAAATTCTAATCGGATCTGTATCTCAACTGGATATATCAATATGCCATAAATCAAACCAATATGTCAAGCGATAACAGAAATTAACTGTTAACAAAAAGAAAATGGATTGACAGTCGGACAGAGGGTATACAATAATACGTCCGTCTCTCGACGGGCGTATAAAAACCAGTTACAAGTATCGCATAATAATAGAGATATGTCTATATAATAGATTTGTATCACTTTCTACTGTAGTACTGTTGATCCCACATTAGAAATTGAAGACAATGCAACATAAGATAAAAGGTATTTTTAAACAGTCATGTATCTCATGACTGGAGGGATATTAGCCAAAAAACAATGATAGGATATATAGATTGCACCACAAGATCCCGTTTACTACCATATTTTATGCACTAGAGATAGTTAAATCTTAAAATTTTAATTGCGAGGCTTGCCGAGCATTTTTAAATTTTAAAATTTAACTATCGAGAGTGAATAAAACATGGTAATAAACGTGATAAAGTGGTGTAATCTTTTTCTCTAATGATCAATGATAAACACCGAGAATTGTATTCCGAATAGATTTGGCGGGAAATAGCACGGGGCTTTATTCAACATACGTTGAATAAAGAAAATTTATCTAACGAGTCGAAACCGGTTTAAACTTGACATATCATTAGAGAAATGGAATTAATGCACACGAGACAAAGTCTCTACACACACAAGGTAAAACCAATCAAAAGAACAACACTTTTATTGTTGATCTTCATCTTGAAGTCACCATTAGATCTTCAACATTGAGCTTTCCTTATACCTCATACTAAGTTAAAGACGGCTCCTAGCACCAGTTTTAGCGGAATTCATTACTAGATGTCGAGCTTCACTGTGTCCATGATATCTGAGTACTCATTGAATTGTGACTATCAACAAACATTATAAAAAATAAAATTAACTGTAGAAGTGCTCTCACAAAAACTGTTTTCCTTTTTTACCAATCAAGACGGGAGAGGTAGGTTTATTCCTGATGGAAATGGAAAATTCTTAATTTGGAAGTTAAAATCATCACACTTTTCAAAAAGCCTAGATTTCAAATTCTTTCATTTTTTAATTGTGGATTTTTTTTGCTATGTTTGGGTTCCAGTGTTGCAGATGAGGAATTAATTTTCGAAATGGTCATACAGCTCATTAAAATTTATTGCAGTTGGAGTAAACACATTTGTTATGGTCAAATGTTTATTTACTTCATATCCTTTCATAAATTAGTTTAGTCAATGTGCAACAATAGATATGTGTACGAAACTGAAGTGGCTGTTTCAGAATTACAAAAACAGGATTACAGTAAACAACTTCAATGGCCGGTAACTACAATCACATGCCACAATTCACAAGCAAACTGCACTAGAAAAAACAATAATGAAGACAAGAGACAACATAAATAACGATAGGAACTCCCCTTTCTCTATCCCGTTTCCCTATAGTATAATAAACAAGCGAATTAAACCCAATACAGGTAGACTACTAACTCAATGACCACTATCTTGGAAAAGAAAAGTCCCTTAAATTTTTAACGTCATTAGTGTCGGATATCTTCGATTTTGGATTATAAGGAAAATTTTATTGTCGATGGAATTAGGATTATATAACCTCTTTTAATATTTAACTATCAGAGTTAATTTTGGGGTTTCCCTTATTTTGTCTGGAATTCGGCAACGTAAAGCCCCCCCCTCACCTCTTTCACACCCTCAATAACAGCCTCTGTTATTCACACCCTCAATAACAACCTTTGTCAATCACACCCTCAATAACAACCTCTGTTATTCACACCCTCAATAACCACCTCTGCTTGTAATACTTTATAAGGTAGGAGGGATAAAAGCAGTAGAGGTTAAAACTTCAAATTGACTTTGTGTTAAATAGCACATTCTACACAGATTGCCTTTATTTTCAAAATGCTAAACCCCTTTACCTTTTTGATATGCATCAACCATTAACGCATGCAATACCATAAAGATAACAAAATGTTTGTTAACTTTTAAATGACTAAAATAAGTCCCGCAATATGTCTATTGTATGGCAATTTGTTCATATTTCACGGGCAGGCCATATTTTATCAGTTCATTCTACTAATAATGCCTCTAATACAAGTTTTATTAATAAATTAATTTTTTTGGTCCTTATCTAACGATGTAGTTATATATCTCCCGAGTTGTATATTTCCATTGCTTAGTTTTTACTTGATGATGTTTTCAGTCATTTGAACTTTTTGTATTGTAAAGCACGTGACATTTCATTTGAGAAAGTTTTCAATCAAATACTCGTTGGTATGACATTAGTCAGGTTTTAAAATTTAGGAAAGGATTGGTTAAGGTAAAACATATCTTTCATATAAATTTCAGTTCAGTAATTGAATGAGGTTCATTTGAATTGATACATTCAGTTATTTCCTGCCCAGCACTGCATGCTCCATGGATGAACAGGGAATATTTACTCTTTGATCGTCACCGGCAGTTGCCATTTTTTTATTTTAAGGAAGAAATCTTTTTATATGGCCTTTAATTAAAGTTAGGCATTAAATAATTTGAAACAAATTGTTTTCCAATCCTTTTGCCTCTTATTTTGAATTAAGTTTCTGCTTATAGCCATTTTGACAACTTATGTCTTTACAGTGCAGATCAATAAAGGCTGATAGAGAACGAATTATCATTGGATTCAAAATAGAAAAAGCGAAATCAGCTAAAGACAAAACTATGTAACAGGGAAATACTTTTCAAATTTTATACAAAATTTTCTTAAGGATGTTCGCTGGTCAGTTTTAAAATAACAAGGATATCAATTAAATGTGATTTTTTGTTAGAAAATTGAAAAAGAAATAATTAAAGCCGAAAAAATTGATAGGTTACCGATGAAATTTTTGAGATACAAGTGTTTCAAAAAATGGCGGGAAACTGAACTCCTCTGAATTTTTCATAGGTTTAGCATGAGCAATATTTATCCAATACTGAATGTGACAAAATAACACCAGTTGAATAAAATTTTGTCAGAATGCTCCCAAAGATATACAAAATGAAATTAACGAAAAAAATTAGGGGGTCACCGAGCAAAATATTATTAAGCTTTTGAATGGATAAAACCAGAGAAGTCCGAAAATCTGACAGAAATACATAAACATGACCAGCGAACATCCTTAAAGTTAGATATTTTAAGATTCCAACTAAAATTGGCCATTGCCCAAAGACTTGTTACTGGATTGGTGGATACTCTAGTAGGACTTACAAGCCACCAATGGAAATGAATAACAAATTAATAAATTTTCTGTGAATTCAGTTTCGTCATATGACTATTTGAACAACTCGTGTCTCTTCAGTGCAGTTGAAAATAAAACACTGGGAAAACCATCAACCAACATATGAGTAAAAGCTGATAGAGGACAAATTATCAATAGAATCTAATCAGCTGATACGAGAGCTATGCAAGATGGAGATACTCCTTAGCTTAAATCAAAATTAGCTTTAATCGGAGTTTTTACAAAATTACACAACACAATTCTCAAGAGACAAAGTCTAAGAGGCAATAAGACAAAACAGGTGGAATTTCAGCGGAAAACTGAAGACCGCAATGGTTCTGATTTGGCACAGGGACTTAAAATGAAATGGTGGGTTAAACCGGTTCCACATCTTCCCTCCTATTGTGGTAGTGTCCGGTAGCCGCTAAACAGCAGCAATTGCTCTTGAAAGAACACAGTAAAATGAAAAAAAAATCATTATCCCAGCATTATGTAAAGAAAAGAATCTTGGATCACAGTTCGGACTGAAACTTCAAATTTTTCCACAAGGGACTGGTATCTGTTAATGAACTTTTTCAATGATCGTATATGACGGAATTTTATTGGAGCATTGATTTATAGGGTAAAGAAGACAATTATGTGTAAAGGGAAAGTATCTATAACTTGTGCTGGCTCTCACGTAACGAATCAGTGGTAAAACATACACTCCGTAAGCTGGAGAAAGTGGAGTATTTCTGTCCATGTAAAGGAAATCTATAATTTTGAAATAAAAACCGTAACTTATGTCTTAAATTTTAGAACTGAGATCACCACTTCGTTAGGTTTCGAAGCAATCAAATCAAAATAAATTTATTGTAGAAGTCTGTTTAGTAGCAGTTTGATTATGAAAAAAAATCAACGCTCTTATTCACATATTAGCTGTTAATTATTTAATTATTAAAACTGTACATTTGTGTCGTTAAAATCATACATCGAAAGAACAACTATGCGCAGGAAGCAACCATTTTTTTTTTTTTTTTTTAATTTGAAGCGCAACTCCTGTCCTAGCTTATATTTTTTACCAAACTTGTCCTGAGTTCCTATTTATATATAATAACATGTTCTGATTTTTAATCAGCTTCATCCAGGCTCATTTCACCAATAACGGTCATTATGAACTTGGATTTCCTGTATAGTAACATGCGGCCTTTTTTCATCACATTTGACTATAACAAACCAATGAAAATCAAATGGATAATCAATAAGCACACAGATAAAGAACGAATTTATATCTATTGACTTGTTTCGATTTTTTCTAACTAATGGAAAAGTGGTTGTTTCTTAAAATATTTATTTTCAATTAAGATGCAGAACAAATTTTCTTTTCTGGTTATACCAAGTTCATCTCCACAGGTCTTTTAAGTAATATATTTTGATTCGAAATATATGTGCATATGCAGCCTGAATTTATCAAAGAAAAAACTGGCGATAGGTTCCAATGAATCCTTTTCTAGATGGCAATGCAGCCTGTTCTCAACAAAAAGTTCACAGCCATCGAACCAGTGGACCCAGTAGCCAAAAGACAGCGGAAATTTAGAAAGGTTCCACCAAACAAGGACTTCTTTGTTTTTTCCCGTAAAATTTCACGACTTTTTACTTTTGCCAAAGAGGTGTAGCTTTCCAACTGGAATCCCCATCGCATTTTACCACTTAACAAGGTAATCGTTTGATAAAGCCTATTTGATGTAATTTTGTATTTAATTTCATTAAGTAATTTCACCTCGATAGTTTACAAAATGTACATATAAGCCTTTATACATATATAATGAAGTTTTATGTGTGTTGTGACATTCAAAATATAGATAAATGATTTGAAATAAGTATTTTAATGAGACGTTATTTTATTTTGACTTTTTTAGACTCTGAAACAAGTTTTTGAAAGTTATAAATTTAATGATTGCATCCTGTATTTAATCTTGTGCATTACTTATATAATATGCACAAGGACAAGCATCTGACATATTCGTTGCAAAACTCCTTTACTGGCGGTAACGTAAGTATTACTACTATAGTATAATAGTGTAATGTTTTTCAGAATGGCATTGTTATAGATCCAAGGTACAGGTAAGCCCTGTGTCTGAGGCGCAAGCCGAAGGACAATATCACTAACCGTTGATCTATACAATGATACCTATGATACTAATCATCTATACACAATGCTACTTTTATTAATTTCTTCTGTTATTTTTTTAACATTTTACACATTTGTTTTTACTTGTATAAAGCAATATGGTTTTATATAGATATTTTATGTATTTATTAAAATTGTTCAATATACTCAACAGTTCTTGTCATAATATAGCAGAAATATTGCTGAAGTTGGCGTAAAACATCAATCAATCAATCAATCAATCAATTAATTTTCTACATATCTATGAATTGTATCAAATGCTGTCAATCATTTCTTTTCTTCCGTAAATGGTATTTTACACTGGAAGATGACTCGTGTGAGATCGATGCACGCGACCTCATCTCACACCGGTAAATGGCCAACCAGACGTGTTGATTTTTGTGATACAACAATCGTAACCATGACTTAACGTCGTAAAACACCTGACATCACAATGTAATGATTACTCAAATGGCGACAACGTTGTTCAAACAGTAAAGGTTACCAGACGTTTCTTTTCGCTTTTTACGGAAGAAATAGGTTCTTGCATAAGATCACAATTAAAGATCGGGATATCTTTCAGTCGTGTAAGAAATTCTACGTCTTTTCCTCTCGTTTCGCTGCGCTCCACTCAAGAAAAGACGAAATTTATTCCACTTGTGAAAGATATCCCGATCTTTTATCTGACCTTATGCAAGATCCTTTTATACTCTTCATCCGATAGACCTTGCTTTCTGTAATAGCCTAACATCAGACAAGTTCCGCACTACTGCTTTATAATATTTTTTTTTTCACATAACGAGACAAAATATCAAAAGGAGTTATGAAAACATCCTTTTTTTTCAGCCTAGTTACGGTAATATCTGCATACTTTATCATTTGTATTGAATTGACAGTTTTCAACATATCAAGTCAATACACTTATGAATAAGTTAATTAATAATTCAAAACATTGTCGAAAAACATATGGAAGGTCAATTTTACTTCTGTATCTCTTGGATTTAGCTTTTCACTGAATTGAAAATATTAGAGAAGATCTTTTGAAACTCGATTAGCTTTTTTTTCTCAGAAAACTGTACTATTTTCATTATTTCTATTAGTCTTAGCTTCGGATTAGCTTGACCAAAAGAATGCATCTCAGAAAACTGTACTATTTTTATTATTTCTATTAGTCTTAGCTTCGGATTCGTTTATCTATAGATCCATTATAGACCCCCATAAAACAAACTTGCGGCTCTTGCGACACGAATTGTGTCGCATGTTCTTGGATATTTTTAACAATCGGACACCAAGTACGCAAACCAAAGTGTTGTTATTTCGTTTCTAACATTTGCGTAATACTTACAACAGTAAGTATGCAAGGTGGGTCATAATTTTCTATTTATAACGGAAATTCTCCTGTTAGAAATGTCGCAGTCACGTGACATTTCGAGAGGCGACGACGATTATTATTATAATGAGCAGAAAATGGATATTTATTTGTAAATAAATATTGAATGTTGCTGATTAATATTTTAAGAGACGAAATACATACATGAGACTGACCCCGCTTGTCTGAGTATCCCTTTATACCCAATCAAAGGTGCATAAACTTTTTGTTCGCAAAATCGGAAGTTTTCAATAGGGTGTAATCAGTAGCTCTATTGTCCGTAATTATCAAAATAATCAGCACAAGTACCATACGCCGCAGCTAAACAAGTCTTACATGAGAATAGAATAAGAGACAATAATGTCTAGTCTAATTCATCTATATCAAACTTTGGAAACACTGCAAATGACCATTAAAAGTACCAAACTTTTTTAAAACTTGCAGTTAAATAAATTTTAGAAAATTCGAGTTAAAACCAAGAGTATCTCCCTCTTGCAAAAAGATCTATACTGAGCTGATTTTGATCTTTTGGATTTTTTTAAGTACCATTAGCCTGGGATCCTGACCCATGCTGACTATCGCGCAGGTTGGGACAGTTTCGACCAGGCTAGAAGTACCATATACTGAAGGTAAAAATCGGTGATATGTTATTCAACATAGCGACACTTGACATGACAGCATTGGAAGCATGCTGAATGGAAATAACATTGAAACTATTTCAAAATAACACCAAACAAGACTATAAAAACGTGGAGACAGAATGGGTCATTTAATCATTTGACAATCAACTGTGATGAATAGCCAAAAAGCAAACTTTTTATTCGTGTAGACTGGTATAAAAATAGTTCTGACAATATGCAAACATTGTCTTTTAACACCATGCACAAACGATGGTGACCATTTAGGAAATTTTGTATTTTTCTTAATTTCACAGAATGTTTCCGCACTGTATTTGGATCGTTAAGAAACTATTAGTATTTTAAAAACTTCTGTCATTCTGAGTCAAGTGGAATTTTGCCAGTCTGTTGAAATACCGACCTAATGAGCGTTTCACAAACGTTTTGATTTTCTAAGTTTGCTACATATTTCCGTGAAAAACAGATTGAAGTTTATAATATGTATTTTTCTGAAAAAGATAAGTTTAGACTAACATAAAATGACTCTGGCTAGTTGTTCGTACTTTGTTTCGATTATATAGGGCGTTTTTCAATTTAATTAAATATACATAATAATAAAAAAGTACTTTGGCGTTGCAGAAAATCCCTGTGGTGGACCTCAAATTTTTACATAGAAAAGAATGGTACATATTTTCCTTAATTTTCCTTACACGTGGAAACGAAATGCAACACAGTCGAATCAATTTTTTGTTAATTACACGTAGTATTCTCAAAATTATCATGCCTTTTTTATATGTTTTTATGGGACGTACACGTGTATAAATAAAAAAAAATATTGATATTGTAGATTTCCAAAAAGTTGAAATCACCCAATAAATTTCGCGGGAAGATTGATTTCTAGATCCCCACAACGACCACATCGTTTCTAGATCCCCTTGACCTACATTGTAAGAAGACACAGAGAAAAGTTTAAGGTATAAACTGTGTGTCATTTATTAAATTCCTACTCATGCTCATGTGTTATGACGATGTGAAGTGGCCAATTTCGCCATGATCGTCATGACGATGTGACGATGTGAAGTGTAGGCGAATTTCCCCAGGAAAATCTATGCATTTTGAATTATAGACAGGTTTTTCAAATTGTCTGTCTTAGATAAGAGAATTATCACCAGATGGGGTAATTGTAGATCCGCCATTACAGTCGTGAAAGAAACTCAAACAGCTGGATATTTGTATGATAATCAATCTAATAAATAAACCGTTAAATTACCTCTGTTTGATTAATATGTACATATTTTCATTTAATTAACCTTTTCAAATATTGAAATATTGATACTATTGATATCAAAAGGCAGTAAGTTTTTATTATTTTAATGCATTTAATAATTAAAAGGAATGTAATGAAGAAAAAGTATTCTGTTTTATATACATTGGGAACATATCAATATTACTGTAAAGTTAAATCAAATTATAAGACACTCTTAATATATTTTCTAATGTTTATTAATTGATACAAAGCTAGTCAATTGATTGTAATAAAAAATAATAAGATTTGGTGACCGATTTAAAAAATTAATTGAAATCTATGAGATGCCAACTTGAAGTGAAAATTACAGAATGAATTCATGAAACAAAATAATGATGTATTCTTTGTCTTCCTATACTAACTTCTCATAAACTTTCACCATCTTTTCAGTAATGATATTTGTGATAAAGAAATGCACAATACAGGTATAAATCTACATATGTTTTTTTTTAAATATTTTTGTGGTTGTAAGTAAACTTTGGAATTTGAGTGTATTTGGGTTTGATCAAAGGTGGCATAAAATTGTTTTCTATCTTCACGAAAAGCCGTACTTGTCATTAATTTGTTTACTAGCAGACATGTGTCTTTAAAAAAAAAATCTGCACTTGTTCATTTCATCATAAAAAACACAATAATTAGTTAAAAACAAATAATTTTGTAATTGTGTTAAATTAATATTTAGTTTTTTTGACAGTAATTGCAACTATATTCTCTCCTTCTTATACGCTGATCAGACCCCACCCACACATGTCCAAAGACTACCCCTCCTTCCTGCATAGTAATTGCCTTTTAATGCCTCATAATTTAAATTAACACGTAATGCAGTTGAAAAAAATCCCAAATCCATGCTTCTTTTCATTATTATACATATATAAATTAAATAAAAAATATAGAGATACATATAATATCTCAGATTTCATTTCAATATTTCAATATTTTCTTTTAGATAGACATATCATGGTTCTTTAATTTGCTTTTTGCCGTTGTCCTAATATTTTTCATGGAGTTACCATGCTAACCTAGTTAAATTAACAAAAATAAAGAAAGAAATACATTTAACTTCATTTTTATGAAAAATGTTTATTTTATTTGTTTAAAAAACTGTTTGATAATAATGCAATCTGTCTTTTTTTAAATATATAACCCAAAAAATGAGATTAGTCAATTAGTTACCTAAAATATGTAAAACTGGGAAAATTATTGATTCAATATTAATTTCAACAGTGTTATTTATTAAGAGAATTATCACAGCACGTGCATCTCTTTCACTACTGTAATGGCGGATTGATCACATGACACAATAATGGCAGCCTCCTTGTTATCTAGGTCACATCTGAATAAACCTGTCTATACATAGGGTTTAGAGCAGGGGATCCAATCGAATTGGTAAGTGCAGCGTGTATTTTGGTAAGTGCTGCTAAAGATGGCTGCCGCGCCCCGTGTTTGAGAGCGTCTTACCGTTGTACATTTGCTCATTGTATTCTATGAATATTGCGTTTCGGCTCTCCTCCCATCTGAAAACCGATACGTGTATTTACTTTAGTACAAATAACGCTTTTCAGAAAGCTATTGAAGGAAAACCGACGAGGGGTAGGTCAAAATTTTGAACACGCCAATTTCATCTTTGGATTTCTATACATCTAACGGATTAAATGTTACGTTTTTAGTATAGAATTGTTGCTTGTTGATTGGAAAATATGTCAAAGATTTATTTTTCATTAGGCTGTTTGTCGTTCTGTTTATTTTCGACATTACTTTAAATTTTGGTAAGTGCAGTGCGGTGTACGCCAAATTGGTGAGTGCAATATATTCCAATTCTATAGAAGTATGATTATAAAAGATATCTGCATCTTATTTCATATTTTTCCTAAGAAAAATGAAAGACTGTTTTTTTGTCGAACATTTAACTTGCAGAAGGTGATAGCACCGTCGTATTTTGTTCCTGAATATTGAAAATGAATGAGAAGGAACAGAGAGAACAACAGAATGAAGCATATATTTGTATTATTTCAAATATCGAATCGCGTCAAATATGTGTAAAAATATCAATAACTTCAAATGGAAAGTTTTATCTATGGCAAGAAGACTATAGTTCCTCGAAGCTAAATGTAATTTTTGAGACTTTGTCTCGTGTGCGTTTGTTTTCTCTATATCCTTTATTGTCTATTGAATAGTAATTCTGTTTAGTGTTCACATCAGCTGTGAATCAAGTTGGAAAATATCGAGCTTATAGATAACAAAAGACTTAGGTTTATTTACGGAGTTTTAACAGAATGAAAATCAAAGATTTCTTGTATAGATAAATAATAAACATATGATAAAAGGACAAAGGATAGACGATCTCGTGTTTGAAAAGGGGAAAGGTTTGAATAAACCGAAGCCTTGCTTTTTATTCTTTCGCTTTTCATTAATTTTTACAGGTTGATGAACGATATAAATAAATTATATTCTATTATAATTACATTCATTCTGCTTCGTATGCAAATCATCGTATTTGATTGATTACGAGTACTTCCGATCACTTCCGTCAATGCGTTTTATCAGTCAGTAAAACTTCATCAGCACGCGACTCCTTGACAACGACAAAAGTAAACAAAGACCGCGGAGTAATCTAGACAAAGAAATGGTGCACCATTCAGGTTACAAATGTGCAATTATTCATAATGCTATTTCCAAAGGGGGTACCCCAGTTTGACGCAATTCTAAAAATAGATGCAACCGAATTTCAACTCCGGAGTCCCACAAATAATTTGTCGGTACTGAGATCTTTCAAATTTTGTATTGAAAAATGGGGGGGGGTTCCCTTTGATCTTCTTGGTGAAAATTTGGGCTATAAAAGGGGTCGGTATCTTTATGGAAAACATTTTAAATCCCACCCCTGACATAAACATATCCCAGATTCAGGTCAAAGATATTAAAAAAAAGAATAAATATTTATGAATTCTATATTACTAGTGTAAAGGTGATTTTATTATAGCAAGTTTCCACCAATCGTATTTACTGCATTGATTAATTCTGAATTTCATCTTGGGGTTGCGCAATTGTAACCTTCACGATCTCCATCAAATAATCTTGCGTGAAAACTTGCATTCTATTCTATTATTGCATTCTTGAAATTATAAGTATTGAATGCTATCGGGTTCATTCAAAATGTGCTACGGTACACGCCTTTACGCTCAAATGAAATTACAAAAGATTGCGTTCAATTCTTAAGTAATTTGTCATTAATTCTATTATTTGGTTTACAAATGTATGCTATAACTTTCAATGTATAGATTTCATTGTCGACATTCCAGAAATGGAGATTATTCCTTTACAAATGGAATGAAATAAAATGGAGGCAATAAACATCGCTTCAACTTTTGTGTCTGGTTGTAAATGTTTGGGATGTGTTGACACATTTTGAAAGAGATCAACAAAATCTCATACGTTTTGTGTACAACGACGAAGAGTTGTGACAAGTGTCTTATCACAAAAATAAGACAGAGATACTTAACAGATTTCGATGAGAGTCATGCGTCACTCAGTGATGTCTGTTACCGGTGATGACCACCTTTTATTAAAAGAGCAGGGATGACCGAAAAAAGCGGGCCTTGGTCTGCTTAAATACCCACGTGAACTCCACAACATCCTTATATCCTTCCTGGAGACTAAAATCGGAATTTCATATTTACATACATAGAGTAGCCTTTGATACAGCAGTTTCATGGTGAGGTGCTGATCCATTTTCATCACATTATGGCTGTGTGGTGTACGCCATTGTCAGACCGTTACACATCTTAGTCTTAGGGGAGCCAAAGTCTTCTTTGACAATTACGTTTAGTTTCAAATTACAAAAATTGTCAACATTGTCATATGGCCCAACGATATTAAAACAAGTAGCGTAGTAACCATCCCAATAACATCAACGCACACAAAATAGAAAAATTTTATTAAGATTTTAGAAGCACACGCTTCAGTGAATATGTGGTAGTTTCGCCACTGAAATCATAGCATTTGTTTCTTTTCTTTTCTTTTTATAGAACACCCATAATGAGAGTGGTAATTGTGCTATTATGTGTGGCCTCGGTGTGTTTTGCTCTGCCAGACAAGAGGTTAGATGTTGAAAATGTTGCACAAACCGTTAGCAAAACAGCAGATGTAAGTAGATGTTTTGAGAAAGGATAATGTCACAGACGCAGTAGACGAGCTGCATACACGTTTATCTGCCGGTACGTTTTGCATTGATTGAAATAAAATAATACCGAATAATAAAATAGTAATTGAGCTTTACATGATACCCCGTCATGTTAAGCAAAATTACAATGTTTCAAGGTGCATAACTCTAGAACCACAAGGACTTCTGAACCCATAATCTAACTTGGCATTAGCTTTATGGTGAACAAATTACATTTTTTACAGTTTTTATGCAACATTGGTTTTTTTTATTACATACCAAGTTTGATATTAGGTTCTCAAGTTATTAGTCAGAAATCTTCGACGGACAGACGGATCAACAGACAGACTGGCAAACGACCGAGATTATCACATAATACCTCGCCACTACATATGTCGGGATATAATTAGAATCATGTTTTTGTTCCTTTATGATTTCCTCTCGTCTTAAGTATGAAAAAGAAAGGAAAGGGGGTAAATGTCAAGGAGACAACATCCCATATCCAGGTTAAAACGACCCAAAACAAAGCATCTAGGGGTCACCGTACGGTCTTCAACACAGTGAGGAACCTCACACCATATAGCAAGCCTTTTATTAATCTTTTAATATTGATCTGTATTTCACTAAATATTGCTTTAACGTAAATGTCATTGAGAAGCATCTAGAATGGGTTGTAAATAAGACATTACAAACGGACAAACAAATAGACGGACGCATTAACCAACATGACCCTTACTTTTGTTTTGGTCGATATATTTAATTTTACGTTTACTGAATAAAAATATAATCTTTCGAAAGGTCAATATAATATATAACAGCTTGCGAAATACAAAATTTATTAAATTTGTTTTGATTGATTGATTGATTGATTGATTAGAGTTTAACGTCCAGTGAGTAATATTTCAGCTATATCAGAACAAGTTCAAATTAGCTATACGTCAATGAAGAAAGAAATAAAGGAGTTTTGATTACCGCTGGAAAAGGGGAGAAATGGATAGGGTTAAGAAATTAAGCCTTCTATGAGATCCATAGTGAGTCTGCTCTCCTGAGAAATCTTTCTACCGCATTGTGCATGGCGTTTCTCCACATACTTTGTCTACAATGGTTCGCGACCAAGCTTTCTGTATCATGACCTGAGTAGCCCGAATAGACAGGGCATCTCCCTATCCAACTCCTGGGGGGTCGAGCCCGCTAACTCTGTAGCCGGAGTCCATGAAAAACCGATTCAGTTGCCGGTAAAACTGTTTTTGAGTATATCTTCATTATGGGACATTAAATTTCTTTCATCGATGAAAGACTTTATCAATTGCATAAACATTTCAAATCAGCAATGGCATGCAAAAAAAAACAAAATATGCAAATAATTTTACCTTTACTTGGACATTCGTTTCCGTCTTCAAACATTCAGAAAAATGATAATAATTTTCAACTTTGAAATATTTGGACATTTTTTATTAAAAATCCAACACATTATTCATTGCACGTACAGCTGGTAAAATATGTTAAAATGACGGGTATAATAGAAGCTTAATCCGAATTTCCAATTTCATGCCTTTCGCAATGCTGTTCGCTTTAGTAAGTTCCTCCTCTATCAGGAGCACCGTTATATAACGTAATATAATAATAATTTTACAACATGCACTAAGCATTTTACCTTAGGTATTGCATTCTAATTACGAAATCAAAGAGGGGCGAAGGCTGTATGCGCCCTACGCCACGCTATAATTGAACCCGCCAGGGTAAGCACAAGCAGAACAAATAACAATGCCCTTAATACGACTTTGAACATGAAAATTTGATGGACCTTTAATACCTTATTTTGACGGAAGGCGTTTTCTTCGTGGCTCAAAACAATGGCAGTAGAATACCGAAGGAACAAAGCACAAGATTACACAAATCAAAGACCAGAGACAAGGCAAAAGCAAGAACACCAAAAGACGGAAGACCAAAGACACCACATGCCCACAAAACACACGAACATTACATATACAACACAAAAAACTAAAGCACTAACAGTGTGAACTCCCAATAAACAAGAGTGACATCAGGTGCTCCGGAAGGGAAGCATGTCCTGCTCCGTGCACCGCACCCGTCACACTGTCAGTGGGTCATTCCAGGGTAAAGTCAAAACCGGTAATGTCAAATCAGGGAAGACGCGAATCTAGCTGAAAATGTCAGTTTTTATTTGTGACACTGACATTTCATATCTATCTATGATGTCGTGGTGACGGCCATATAATTTCTGAAGGGACGAAAGTAACAAAGGCTGAACATATCCCTGGCTCAGCCGTTTTTGTGACAGTGCTTTTGCTTTTTCCACAAAGTCACTGTATGTACTGCACGCTCTACAGTAACGTATTAATTTGAAATATATACTCCATATGCCGGGGATGCAGGTATATTGCTGCAGAGAAAGGGAAAGTTCACAATTGGAAAGTCAAAATCATCACGTTTGTCATATAATCTAGATTTCAGACGTCCATGTTCGTCAATGTATAACAAAAGCAGAATCGGGTGTATCAGTTGTCTCTTTAATTTCAAGATCATTGGGGTAGATACGATGTAAATATTCTTTAAATCTTGGGTTATTAAGAGAAAGTACTTCGTCTATATATCTGAAGCTGAAATTGAAAGTCTGGGCTAGTTGTTTTTGTTTCTGTTGTATCAGCCCTTGTAAAAACTTTGCTTCATACGAAAAAAGGAAAAGGTCAGCTAAAAGTGGCGCACAATTTGTTCCCATAGGAATCCCTATTGTCTGTTGAAAAACACGGCCTCCACCTTCAACAAAAATGTTGTCGATCAAAAATTCAGGCATCTTAACCACGTCATTTTTACTGTATTTCTTGTTTGACTAAGTGTGGTTCTTTACAAAATATGTTTTATCTTTTCCTATTATCAGATAGGAATACCTGCGTTCACCGTTTTTGGTACAGAAACATTGATGTAACAGATCGGAAATTACTGTTTTAAGCTTATTATGGGGAAGAGTTGTATAAAGGGTAGAAAATCAAAAGTTTGAATGCTATTGCAGTATGCGAGACTGTTTAAGGAGAGCTGTTCAAGGAGATCTTTGGAATTTTTAAGAATCCACATCTGATTCACGCCGCTCGTGGAATAGGCTTTTTCGTAGTAGCTTTTTAGACCATCTCTAACTGCAGTCAGTAAAGTGGTAAGTGGTGCATCTGGCAGATCCTGCAATGAATTTCTGTTTGTAGGGGTTCTTGTGAAGCTTAGGCACCCAGTAAATATAAGGGAGATAACTGTTATTCTCATCAACTTTGATACCGAATGATGCTAACACAGAAGTGTGATTTGTGATTATCTCGTCCCTTGATAATGAAGTTGGGGAATAAGTAGGATTGCCAGATGAAGTGTCAATACCCATCTCCTTAACAAGACAGTCTAAATAGTGTTTCTCGCTTACAAACACAATATTGTTAGAAGCTTTGTCTGCAGGTACTATGACGTATTTTTCCTGGAGGTTTGTCAATATTTAAGCAACAAGAGGATCATCAAATATGCTGGGCGTTCTAGTTTTCATAGATGTTTTCAAGCGCCGGATACGATTCATGATTAATGACTTAATCGACCTAATCCAGTCTGACAATGTCTCCACAACTTTTTCTGTCTTCCCTCACATTCTGGCATAGTCTTCAACTGCATCCATCATAATTTTTAAGTTATACTTCCAGTTGATGTGCTGGAGTTCACGAAATATCTCGTAATTTCTGGTTTCCAATGATATCTAGATCACCCGTTATCACGTGTGCAGCAGGACTATAGTTGAATTGGGAAGAGGAGCAGGTGCAATCAAGCGGTTTGGCTTTAAAGTCATCAATCTGGAAATCACGCAATACCCGTTTGTGATTGAAAATAGTGGTTGTAATAGATTTAGTGTAGAAATAAGAGATAAGTGGAACAGATTGGTCTTTGAAGTAAGGAGGAATGTTATATTTCACTGTTTTGCTGAACAGAATGTTGGAGAGAATAATGGCATCTAGGCCTTTGTTAGCAAACTGAATTTTAAGAAATGATCGGTTTTCATGTTTATTTGCAGAAGTTGTAACAGGTTTGAACAGTCTGTGATTGGCGATGTCCATAACGATAGCTGTTAATTTATATTCCAGAGAATTCCAGTCAGTCACAGTTGAATCTAAACATACTTTGTAAAACGAATGAAGTTTCGAAAGTGGCAAGGAATACAATTTTGTACGAATGTAATGAATACCTAGTGGCATTTTCATAAATGGAAGGAGACCATTAATTGAAATGCCATGTTGATGTG
The DNA here is from genome assembly GCA_002080025.1 of Modiolus philippinarum. Lineage (NCBI taxonomy): Eukaryota > Metazoa > Mollusca > Bivalvia > Mytilida > Modiolidae > Modiolus > Modiolus philippinarum. Next base: position 63,556 of record MJUU01070966.1, read on the forward strand.
GGGCGGTATAATGCCTATGTCCATGACTACGTGGTCTTCGCTGGCTTCCATTAAAGATATTCATCACATTCACAGAACTGCATCCTGGGCTTGAAAGATTACCTACAATTTCAATATTATCAATGCAACCATAGGGTATTGCTGTGAAGCTTGTGATTAGCTGAATATTTGTATATTTCTAATTTACGAGTCAAGTTTTTCTAAATAATTGGGGTGAACTTCCTTATAAAAGGATTGAAAATTGTTTTCACTAATGTTTACTTTAATTTTAGGGGAAATCTTTTATCAGTTACTTTTTATTGGATAAATTAAATTACCCCTCTCATTTTCTGATATCAAATGGAAAAGGCCAATATCATAATTTAAGAGAATATATTTCACAAAAATAATAAATTAATTTGGAAGAGTAGTTTTGAATCTGGTAATTTATTATCTAGAGGTACATTTTTTTTTCTTTTGCCTTTATTTTTAAACGCATATTTTTTTCCACTTTTTCTAAAAATGTGATGCTCAAAACAATAATAAGAAAGGAACGCCGTAACTACTTGACCTTATGCCCCACCGGGAGCGAGGAGGATAGGTTGGTAAGCCGTAACTACCGCTACAATAATACATGTGAAAAGTGCATCTACGTGACCTCACATTTTTAGCAATTTTAAGCGGAATTGTAAAGAATGTTGTTTTCTTCCGGAACTGGTTGTTAATTTGTTAACATTTGGAGGTGACCAGTGAAAGACCGATTCACGTGACCAACCTTTCACGGGTAAAAAGGGTCTGCTAGTTTCTTCATATAATTAACGTTTCTAGCAAAAATTACGCTTGAGGATTATGGCATTCAAAGTTTTTTTTTAAAACGTCATACATTTTTGTAATAAATGCAACTTCCGAGTTCAGTTTTTGTACGAACGCTCCCATGACAAACCAAATATGTTTATTATTGAAACCATGACGCACAACTAAACTGCATAGTAAGAATTTTTCTTCAACTGATGATCTTGTCTACCACCCGGATTGTAAATAACAGTAAACACAGATACTTTTACCGAATCTTGCAAAAAAATATATCTGACCAGCACCTTTGTTAAAAAAAACTAATATATATGGCCTTCGCCCTGCTCATTTTCCTAGCAGAGTGTATATTTAAAAAATAACCCCCTGAAAATCAAATTGTCCATTCAATATCCCATTCTGATTGGATGGTTATTTTATGACGTTACAATAAACCATATCCGAGCTAAATATTCAGGATTGACAAGACCGCTTTTCAATACGTCACAGTATAAAAAACGTTACGTCATAAAGCCTATAACGTCATGACATTACATTTTTGAAGTACATTCTTGGTCACATGGGACGTACATGTTTGTGACGTAGGACGGACAAACAACGACGGGTAAATCTAAACACCAGAACTCGGATATGGTCTATTATGTCTGGTTTTAATGAGATTTGTCTTAGTTTGTATGAATGGAAGTTTTAACGATCTGTTTTGCTGCTCTCATTTTGAGATAAGTTGATTTTTATACACTCGTAATGATATCCAGATCATGTCAAGCAATCCTTTAAATTAGTGCAAGGAAATCTTTGTTTTCATTCAGATGATTGCTACAAATGGAAACGTGAAAAGACGTCTGTCAGATCCGATACAGATTGCTTTTGGTTGGACTGATGCAAACAAGAATGGTCATATCACAGCCACAGAGTTTGCAGACTTCTATACAACAAAAATGCCGTTCTTTGGGTTATCAAAGTCGCAGTGGATAAGAGCTTTTAATGCTGTTTTACCAAAGGTTGATAAAAACGGAAACAAGCAGCTTGAAATAAAAGGTATGTAAGACAGTTAAAATATCTGAAATGGTCAGAACAAATGATATCAATCAACAATCAAGTCCCAATGTGACTCGGAGAGTTTAGATTTTCCTCTTGAGTCACATTAAGGGAGTACTCTTCAGAAATTTTGTAATTAGAATTAAAATTCCGACCTTTTGTTTTGAAGAGCACTACTAATGGAACAATTTGAGCAAAAAATTTTGAAATCCATGTAGGAATTTTTGAGATATAAGACGTCCAAATTTTGGTGGGAAACAGATCTCTCTAGACTTTTCCATTAATTTGCATAAGATGTTTATAGGCCTTTAAATATATGAAATTATAATTGGAACTCGATTTAATGTTATACTTAGTCTTATTTTATGTATTTCAAAGTGGCATATGACCAAGAAAATGTGATCCATGTGCCAAAAAATTTAGCACTGTTTGAATTAATAAAACCCGAGGATATAGAATACTTCTGAAATCTGAGGCTCGTACTCCCTTAAAGCCATCAAGAGTATACCAAGTTATTTAGTAATTTCTCATCTGGGGTCACCAATGATAATTGGACGAGCAGAAGGTTTTTACACATATTTTTTTTTATTCCGTCCCACCTTCATATCATATAAGATTGTAACAAACATCCGGGGTCTTTATCTGCCAATTAATCATACCATCATTGATTTTTCCTATTAGCTTTGTTGAGGGGGTTCGCTACTCAACAATAAAATAAATAGAATTGCAAATAAATGTGATTGTTTTGTTGGAAAATTAAATAAGAAGTAATTCAAGTGAAAAAATAGGTTGATGATCTAATTTTTGAGATATAAGTGATTGAAAATTAGGCGGAAAACTAAATTCCCCTGAATTTTTCATGGATTAACATTAGCAAAGATTTGACCATGAATGAATGTGACAGAATGAATAGAAGTTAATGAAATTTTAACGGAATGCCCATGAAGATGTTTACAATGAAATTATGGAAAAATAAGGGAATTAAGGTGCAAAACATTGTAATGCATTTAAATGGATAAAACCAGAGGATTCCGAAAATAATGTCTGCAATCTGAATGAAGCATCTATGACATTAATGATATTATTCTTCAAATAAAAACATTCTGCGATGAAGGCTGTCCGTGTCTTTCTACGACAGTTATTCCACTCGTTCAAATCATTTTAGACAATAAAAATTGCGCTATTTCTTAAAATATTTCGTTTTCAAACTTGAATGTATATTTTCAGTGCATCGTTGCTTCGTCTCTTATTTAAATGTGTTCATATATGTTCGAAGCATAAAAAATATGAAAATAAACATTTACGATGTTTCCAATGAAAAATACTGTCGGGTATTTAAGTATTTGTTTCTATCCTTCCTATAGCACTTTGAACACACCCTAGTTAGTAGCAGTGTTGCTAATATATTTGCATTTTACACAGGTGCCTATGAATTTCCACAATTCGAATATTTTGCCATAAAGGTTGTATTTAATGGGATTTTTTAGGTTGAAGATTCAATCACAATTACTTTGAATTAATTTCACTGGCAATATATATTTAGACCAAACTTGTATGCTCATGTATTTTCTGGAAAGCAGGATTAAGCTTGGTTTTATATCTACAGTAATATTTAAAATCAGATTAAGATGTTGCAGATCGTTTTGGCGAAACTTTGCTTTATCAGCATATCATTAATATATAGAAAAAACAAAAGAGGATTAAAAACTCATTCCTGGTATACCCTATTTCGAAAACCAGGTGAACAATTTCTTAAAAACAATTCTAAGTTGTATTGCTAAAATAACGGAATAAAGTGGCATATTTTAGAGGGTATTGTGCCCTTTATTGTGTGGAGAATTGGATCATCAATTGCAAACCTTTTCAATCCCAGCTCCCAGGCGTTTTTTTTTTTTTTTTTGAATATCTAGATATCAAAATAATACATCGGCAAACGAATACTGAAGCAAAAATGATGAAAGGGGAATTCCGAAATCGAAAATCTAAACCACTGCAATTCATATCATGGAGGTATTATATTGACAGGAGCTCCAACGAAAAATTATCACTATGTCCGCCCCGCTGATATCCTTCAAATATGAAAGCCGCCGACACAGTTCAATAAGCAGGTGTTAACTCCTTTGTGACATATCTGCGAAACCGCCACAAATTTTGAAGACTGATAATCACGTGATAAATCTATCGACGACCTTATCACCTTTCCATCTAATTAGAACACGGAAAACCCCGTTGTTATCAATATATTGCAAAGTAATTACAGTCACCTGTTTCCGTTTACTTTGCGATGTACAGTGTTTAAAAAATTGACAAAATCGGCCAACGTTTGGTGAAGTTACAGCCACAAATAACATGAAATATGCATACAGGTCGGTATATTTTCATTTTTGGTCGATGTTTTTATACTTTGAATACTTTTAAGTCGGTTCGTTCCGGACGACAAAAATTACATCCTCTTAAAGCGGAATAAGAGAATTTTTTGACGACATGTGGGTGTACCGTGTAGGATGGTGTAGGATGTACAAAAAATCAAGATGAAGATGGCAATATTTTATCGAGAACGAGAGTTTTCTTCGTATTATATATTATAAGAATTTGATGTTAAATATTCATTAAAAACACAATTTAACATGATATTATTTAGAAAAAAATAGTTGCTTCCAACGTGCTGTCATCATATTCAGGCCCCCAAAAATATTTTATCTCATTTTAACCGTTTAGAAAACTATTTTTTAACATGAATTTAACAAAATTTCACAGAATTGCCATTGCCTATACAGAGTGGTAGGTACATAAAAATATACAAAATATATTAAGCTAGTGACGATGAGCAACATTTTTTAGTTAATTGTGAAATTTGAAAACCTATGTAGAGTGATTAAAATGGGAAACTCCACATCATTCGGAAGTTGAGACAAGTATCAGATGAAGAATGTTTTTCCCGGGTATTATAGTTCTGAAGGGTGTATTATGCATCAGTAAAGAATATTGAGATCATAGAAGTTAAGACAAGTATCAGATGAAGAATGTTTTTTCCCGGGTATTATAGTTCTGAAGGGTGTATTATGCATCAATAAAGAATATTGAGATCATATGCGAACCGTCAGTTAAAAAGGCCTTTTTAAATCTATGTTTGCAAAAGTGAATTTGGCATTCGCTTGTCTTTTCATACAAAAACTTTTTTATCGCGATTCATATAAATGCACCTGTAGAAACACACACGATTTCATATCATAACACAAACAAATTAAATGCATTTATTTGTGTTGACCAGTGTAGCTACGAAGAAGCAATATGTACATGTGTACATATGATTTTCCTTTGAAATGGATATTTTGAGTTGTCATTTGTGTAGTTCAGAAATTAGAACAACTTCGCATCATTTGCCGTGTGAAAAAAAGCAAATTTGCAAGAGACATAAATCTGTCATGTCCATAATGACTTGCCTCATTTCCAAAAGTTTATTTGTGAATGTTGCAAATTGAAGCTTATAAGTTGGAGAAAAAGCGTAAACAAGAAAATGCAGCTAAAATAAACATTAATTTCATTGATTTCGTTCTCGACTAAAGAGCAAAGATTTACGGTCACTTCGGTTAGTTCCGTAATCACGGCAACAGCGTGAAGTGTATCTTATCAATTAACAACTACTTAACTATTTGGCGGTTTCGCAGATAGAACGTTTGAAGTCGGGTCGTTGGAGCTCCTGTCAATATAATACCTCCATGTTCATATCAAACGTAAATTGAGACAGCATGACAAAGAAAAAACGAATAAACAAAAATGAACATGAACGTCATGAAATTAAAGCATTAGCAGTGTGAACTCCTACAAAAACTTAATTTTCATCAAGTCCTACGGAAGAATGAGCATGATCTGCTCCACGAGTGGCATCCGTAACACTGCCGGTGAAAAGTCCGGTTTTGTGACTGTCAGTCCTCTTCAGTCCGGTAATAAATTCTGGATCTACGCAAAGATATCATGTTCTCATTTGTGAAACGGTCTGTCTATAATGGTGACGACGTAAAACTTCTGGTGTGACAATTGTAACAGCTTGATGTTTTAATGAAATGATTATGGTTAAAGAAAAATATAATATATAGTTTTTATAACTTTCTTTTTATTTCAGAGTACGCACAATTGGCACGTATGGGTGGATATGGAAAGTAAAGGAATGGCTGAATAAGTCAGCAGAGTAAAACATATAATATTAGCTGAAAGACTCTAAACATCTATCATCTGCAATTTACAATGAGCATAAAATAAAAGCGCTTTATATATATATACATAGCTGCAAGTTTAATTAATACCACGAAGATATCGTAACTACTTTATCCATTTACTGGATAAATTTGTTTTTAGTGTAGCGGGAATGGCCGAGTGTCGGCGTCTGTAGCATGACGTTGTACAAGAGGAGGCAAGACCTTTTATGTTCATGTGGTTTGGGTATTTTTAGCCGGTTGTTAAAAGGTTTTTGGTGAAATTAATCAGTTGTTAACGTTTTTTTGGACCATTTGTTTTTTTTCTGTTCTGTTAATTAACCGTTAAAGGCACTTCTTGCAGAATAAAATAGTTATTCGGGCTTCACTGGGGATACGGGTTCACATTCCTGTCTGTGCCTTATATCCCCTGAGCCGCCATAAAACACAGACAGGGAATATGAACCCGTATCCCCTGTGGATATTCCCGAATAACATGACATATCCCAATTGGGATATAATATATCAATTGGGATTTAGTTTCCCAATTGGGATTATCCCAACCTGAAAAAGATAAACGACACTCAATTAAACAACCATATTAGGTATAATATATTGACGATCACAGATTCTTACATTTTTTATTCTCACTTTCCATTTAGATCGTATCTGGCTCTTCGTTCTCCATTAGTTTCTAAACATCTTTGATTTTATGGTCTTCCAAATGTTTAGACTTTATCTGCACTGAAGAGACATAAGTTATCGAAATGTCCATATTGAGAAACTAAATTAACTGTAACTTCGGTATTTTGTTATTTGTTACCACTGGGTCGATGCCACTGCTGGTGGACTGTAAGTCTACGAAGTTATTCATTAGCCAATAGTCAGCACTTCGATTCTGACACAAAAGCCGATTTTATTCGATAACTTGCAATAACTAAAATTTTGTAAATTTTGTTGAAAACTAAGAAGTATGTCCCTCATGCAAAGGTCTGTCCTTGGCTGATTTTGGCTTTCCATTAAGATCATATTAGGCTCTTTGTTCTCCATCAGTTTTTAAACATCTTCGAGTTTATGGTCTTCCAAATTATTAGATTTTATCTGCTCTGAAAGACATCAGTTGTTGAAATGGCCATATGCAGAAACTAGAATCATTTTAACATTGGTATTTTGTTATTTGATTGCGTCAGTCTCAGTGTACTTCTTATTTTAATCAGCGTGGTTCTTAAAAATATGTCTTGTCTTTCCCTCCTGCTAAAAAGGTGTATCTGCGTTCTCCATTTATAGAACAGAAATATTGAAGAATTAAATCTGCATTTATTGTTTTCAGTTTGTTCTGTGGCAGGGTTGTATAAAGAGTAGAAAAATCCAAAGTTTTAATGCTATGAGGGCTTTGTAGGGAAATGAGTTAGACTGGCTCAGGATAGCTATTCAAGGAGATCTTTTGGATTTTTAAGAATTCACATTTGATTCACGTCGCACGTGGAGTTAGTAATTTTCGGGCTACTTTCGCGCTAGCTCTGACTATGTCCAGCAAAGTAGGTAGATTTACTGTTTTGTTGCATGGATTTTCAACTGAGATAGATTTGAAAATGTTCAATTTGGTATGTGAATATTAAGTTAAAAGTGAAAGGTTCTAACTGTTAGAATACATGCTGTGCGAGTTTCTTTGCGTGTATGTGAACTAGCATGTATGTGTATATATCAATTCGATGTTTTTTTCTCTCTGTGCGTAAATGTTCTATTTATTTGTCTTGTCTTGTATATTGTTTGAGGAGAGCCACTAGTAGCCTCCGGGCTATTGGCAATCCTCTATAAATAAATAAAGCATTAAATAAAAGTAGTTTGGAACTGTGAAAGAGGCTTACTGGTGCATCAAGATGACCCTGCTATCTTTATAACCGGGTAAATTCCGGCCATATGAAACAAATAAGGTATTCCAAATTATAACCTTTATTTTGCGGTATCTGGACACTTCCAGACCCAAGATCGAAACTAATAACAATATTAAATAACAGTAATATATAGATAAATAAAAACAGTTGCTATGCACAGATTAGTGTCCAAAGATATTTAACAGCTCTACCCGGCCTCCAGCACGACAAACATATTTAGAACAATAGGAATAATTGAGCGATTAATTTTAAACGAAAGATTAAAGGAAAGACTAAATAGATTAACTCACTTGTCACGTTAACACTAAAATTATGTAAGTTAAATGTCTAAAACTTATTGTTTGAGATGTCCAGAGAGAATATAAAATTAAAACCGAGTAATTTGATTTAAAGTTAAAATGTCCAAATATTGCCGGGTTATATTATCCCTTTCTCCCCCTAAACTCGGTCCCCGAGTTTCTTAGTCTATCGTCTTGGAAAGCGTCCTCTCCCAGTACATTTTGCATAGTACACGTTGAATGGGTGGTCGTTGTTGCCTCTTATCAATTGCCGAAAGATCCCAATGTTCACCTCTGTAATTATGAGACTTGTCGTCAATTTCGTTAATTTCCCTTTGCAACATACGCTCCTTCATTTGACTTTCTGTAAATCCCCTGTCAGACGCTGTTTTGTTTGTTCTAAATTGTAAACGTCCCGGTTTAGTTTACATATTTCCTTTTGTGCATTTTCAATAATACGTTCGGACTCTGTTATTTTTCGTTCTAGAGTCTGTAACTGACGATCAAAATCATACCGTGCCATTTTCAAATCCTCAATTTCAGTCCTTAAAATATCATTCTCCACACTTTTGTTCACAAAGTCCGAGATTTGCAGTTTGGTTTTGAATTTTCTGCACCAAGTATTCGTTTTTTTTTTTTTTGGCTTTTAAAATTCTAAAATTATCTTCTTTATTTCCTTAACTAGACGCACACGTAATGGCTGCAAGTTGTTCAGTGTTTGGTTTTCTTTTCATGCTTTTTTCGGATTTCTGATGAGAATGGCAAACACGAGAAAAATGTCCATGACGTTTACACTTGTAACAAAATGAATTTAGTGCGTTGCATATATATAATTTAAACATGCTTACGGTTTTTGCCAATACTTGCATAAGAATTCCATATCAGACGTTGCAAATGGTTGTCCATTTCTATACGGCTGGTTAAGCCAATTTCCATTTGTCATGTTAATTCTCCACGTTTACATTTCTAGTTGGGGAAACTAGTAAGAGCTAAGTACTCGGAATCGAAGCACTGTTTCTCACCAATTTTAACCGGGTAAATTCCGGCTATATGAAACAAATAAGGTATTCCAAAATATAACCTTTATTTTGCGGTATCTTGACACTTCTGCAAACTAAATGACAATATAAAATAACAGTTACAATGTATATATAGATATACTAGAAAAAACTATGAGCAAAGCTCACTAATAAATACCCCCTAGCACTCCCATTTGATTCCAGAAATTAAAAACAATTCAAATCAAATTCTGAAATAGGAGGTGCACATCTACATTAAGTCACAAAGACTGTGTTAAAGTTTCATGAAAATCTATACAGTGGATAAGGAGGAGTAGCGGATAAGAGATGCGTATCCCCATGTTTACATGTAATGTAATGGCAAAGTCCATGTTTGGCGATGGGAAACCCCAAAAATCAATCAGATCAAATTCTGAAATAGGATGTGCACATCTACATTATTTCACAAAGATTGTGTTAAAGTTTCATGAAAATCTATTTAGTGGTTCAGGAGGAGTAGCGGATAAGAGATCGGTACCCTCATGTGTAACGGACGGACGGACGGACACCCTCATCACTATATACTCCCCACTTTTCAAGCGGGGGTATAATAAGAACAGTTGTTATGCAAACAGATTAGTGTCCAAAGATATTTAACAGCTCTACTCGGCCTCCAGCTCGACAAACATGTTTAGAACAATAAAAATAATTGAGCGATTAATTTAAAACGAAAGATTAAAGGAAAGAATAAATAGATTAACTCACTTGTCACGTTTACACTAAATTTATGTAAATTAAATGTCTAAAACTTATTGTTTGAGATGTCCAGAGAGAATAATAAATGAAAAACGGTCCGTGCAACACTTAACAATTCAAAATTCTAGAACTTTTTGAAAATATAATATTTTAAAAGTTTGAACAAAAACGAAAATATTAAATTTTCAAAATGAACAAAAGTTTTAAAATTTTGAAAATTTGACCAAAGTATTAAAATTTAAGAATTTTTCAACTTTAACATTTTTAGACATTTGATCAAACTTTGAAATATCTAAACCCAACTTTTATTTTTGATTATTTCGCTTTTTTAAAAATTTCGAATTTTCGATTTTTGACTAAAAATACAAAACTTCTCAAAATCGGTGATAGCATCCCGGCATACGAGCTACAGTAGGGTGCAGACATAACCTCTCGTCCAAGTTAACTTGGGGAGCAGTCATGAGAACAGTCCTAAGTTAACTTGAAGTTAACTTG
>MJUU01070966.1:82875-103644 GCA_002080025.1 Modiolus philippinarum
AACTCGAAATAATAATACATAATACTAATATAAACAATACAAGATATAAATCTGACATAGGTGTAAAAATTATCATCATGATGAGATCTACCTAGCCTGCAATTTTGACGAAAATCCGAATACTCGTCTTGGAATTATTACCTTTCTTTGTTACTTGTCGTAACATATATTTAAAAAAAATAGAAGTATACATTACAAAAATGGTCAAGATAAAGTAAGATATACGTGTCATGCAATTTTGATGGAAATCTGACCACCTAGATGGGATCGGAGTTATTGTCCTTTTTTCTTTAAATTTTCACGATTTTTTTTACGTGTTCACTTTTATTTCAGACACTTTTTGAGATAGAGGTTAAGTTTGAAAATGCAAAAGTGTTACGCTTATCAAGGACTACGATTTCTAAATATTGCCAACAGGTTCGCATCTGATCCTGGATGGCCGCCAGCAGGGAACATACTTTAAATTGGACTCTATTGGAAATGCATTCAAACATCTTCTCCGTTTAAAGTACTGAGCAAACGTGAACTAAACTGGGATACGATAGTTCTTTACTGGTTTCTTCCAAAGCTAGTATTTTTTTAACGTCCGCATTTATTCCAAGATGGCCCCAGACAAAACATAACACGGGGACCCTATGTGAAATGCATTTAAAGATCTCCGCTTCTGAGCCAATTGAATCCAAGCTTTGTTGCAATGGTTCTTGGTTGGTCCCCTTCAAATTTTGTGATTTTTATGTCCGTACATGTACCTCATCCATTGTGACTGCCATCGAGGAACACAGTTTACCAAAGGACTCTACGGGATATACATTCAAAGATATTTTGTGATTTTTATGTCCGTACATGTACCTCATCCAATGTGACCGCCAGCCGGGAACATAGTTTAACAAAGGACTCTATGGGAAATACATTCAATGATCCTCTCTGAAGCCATTTTAACAATTTTGATTAAATTTTAGCATTAAAGTCCCTTGTTTGTCCCCTTCAAAGTTTGTAGATTTTTATGTATCTACCCCAGCCAAGCTGCCCCCTCCCAACAAAAGACTATATGGAAAATGCATTCAAAGATGTTCTCCTCCGGAACCACTTAGATATTTTTTTTACAGATTTGATATTTTTAGTCCTTTGGTTATCCCTCTCAAAGTTTGTGATATTTTTGTTCTTATTTTATCCCAGATGGTTCTTATTCGTAACACGGGCTCTAAAAGATCTTCGCTTTTTGAACAACTCGGACAATGTTAATCAAATTTGATCCTAGAATATTAAATCGTTAGTCCCCTTAGAAATTTTTATGTTCTTACCTCATCCAAGATGACAATGAATGTTTGAATATCTACTCAGAAACTTTAACATCTGGTGAACTGAGTCATGGTGTGGATAAAACTGGATGGTGTTTTGGTGACTGTGAAAAAAAAAAACATGTCACCAAGGTGAGCGATACAGGCTCATGTGAGCCGCCAGTTTATGAACAAAACATTTTATGACGTCGTCTTTCAAGCGTAAAGACATTTGTGACATCATGCTATTTGATATTTACATATGGCTAGATGTCATGGTTTGCCATTGTTATTATATTGGAATTTAAAACATTTATTAAAAATAAGTAATTCCCTGTAAAGAAACAGGATTTTCATACCAAAATGCAACATATATCTGTTCCAAGTATTTCGCTTGATATAACTTCCTAGCTCCAGAGAAATCAATTTCCCGCCAATTTTTTTATGTCTTGCATCTCCGTAAAAAGCACATTGACCTATATATCTCTTTTTTTTTTCTATTTCATGTAGTCTACAATGCTTAATCAATTAAAATAGGTTTAAAGAAATCCTTTATATAAACGCCTTCATGAGTGAGCCTCCTTAACCGTATATATATAATATTTCTAAATAGTGTTTTTTTTATTTTCCGTTTATAGAATGACACGTATTAAAATACACAAAGTAGAATAACAACATTTCATCCCGACAAAGTCTGGGAAGACATAAATTACAAATAAATCTGAGTAATGACAAAATAATGGAACAGCGTTGTCAAACGCCGAAGTCCATGAGACAAAAAGACAGTTCAGGTGGAAACCACTGGAATAAATATTCTGTTCGACCGAATTCGAAAACTTAAAAAAGGGTGTTATGGGTATACTTCGTGAACACATTTCCCATAAAGGTAATAGTCAGACAAGACAAACAAGAATCTTTTTTTTTTGGTTCAAATCTCACTGGGCTAGAATAGGAATGTGAATTCTTTGTTATGATATGTGTGTGTGACAGACAATGTTCGTGTAAAATGAGACCAAATTCATATTCCAAGTAATCAAAATCAATCCCTGGCAAATACATTTATGTTTGACATTTAGAAAGAAAATTTGGAAGCAGTAGCTGTGCATATGCAGAAACGAAATTAACAGTAAATTTGGTATTTTGTTTTTTATTACCACTTGACCGATGCCTCTGCTGGTGGACAGTCAGTCCCCGAGGGTACTCACAAACCCAGTAGTCAGTACTTCGGTGCTGACCCTGGAATCGAGTTTATTTTGAACCTTGCAATATCTAAATTTGATAAAATTTGTTTAAAACTAAGGAGTATCTCCATCATGCATGGCTCTGTCCTTAATTGAATATTGGCTTCTCTTTTTAGATCCTGTTGGTTACTTGTTTTCTTTCAGCTTTTACGTGTATTTCGATTTATTGACTTCCAAATGTTTTGACTTGATCTGCACTCAATAGACATAAATTGTCGAAATGCGCATATGAAGAGACGAAAGTAACAGTAACTTCGGTATTTTGTTATCTTTATTTTTATAAAGTATGAGTAGAATAAAAAAACAAATCGTGGACCTTTTGCAAAATTTATGTTTCAATACATTTCATATTAGTAAAAAAAATATTCCGTTTGCTTAAATCTTCTCATTTGTTAATTATCAGAGTCAGTTAAAATTCTAAGTGGGCATTACATGTAACAATGGATTATGCCCACGTGCATAATCGCATGCCAATGTCCTATTCTAGAATTGTAGAGAAATGTCAAATGAAGAAATAAAATGATATGAAGTAAATGTACATGGGACAAAATCCCCATAAAATACATAGTTAGATTCAGTAGATGAAACAACGCGTTCATTGTTGTTCTTCATTTTGAAGTCAAAATGAGGCATTCATTTTCTGTGCCTTGCTCATGTTATGTCTTTGTTTCTTTTTTTTAGACGTTGCCATTGTCCTTGGATTGTTCTTTTTTATACTGACGGTTCGGTTCGGTTTTCACTTACTTTACTCATACATCTCAGTACTTCTAAACACTCAGTACTTTTAAAACGCATTTGCAAATTTTGCAATTGTTAATGTAAATACATTATAGCTGAAATGTCTGGGAAAAGAGGTACATTTTGGCATTCAAACACTGCTACAAACGTCTTGACAATTCCGGTGAGAGTCAAGATACCATATTACAACACACTCTATATAAAATACTAAATGACTAATGCACCACCAGTGAATTTCTTACAAAATGAATTGAAATGTAGGCGTAGTGCTGACACACCATGCAAACCTCGTTTACACTATCGGACGAACAAAAATGAAATAATTTGCTCCATTTTGTCCGTTCGACTAAAAGAAGAATAAAGCTCACCTTTTTTTTCTATAGTATTTAAATGTTTTAATTGTTTCTGCTGTCAAAAAAAACTTCACAAAAACCATTTGAAACCTACCGGACATTTAAATAAACCAACAATAAATTAAATGGGAACCGAACCGTCAAATCAAAAAACTAAATACCGAAGTTACTGTGAATTTAATTTCTACGTATGCGCATTTCGACAACTTATGTCTCTTCAGTGCAGATAAAATCTAAACGTTTGGAAGACAAAAGACTCAAAGATGTTTAAAACCTGATAGAGAACAAATAACCAATAAGATCTAACTGTAAAGCCAAAATCAGCTAAGGACAGAGCTTTGCATGAGGGAGATACTCCTTAGTTTTCATAAAACTTACAAAAATTTAGATAAAGTAAGGTTTCAAATAGAATCGACTTTCGGGTCAGCAACGAAGTACTGACTACTGGGCTGGTGAATACCCTCGGGGACTAACAGTCCACCAGCAGTGCCATCGGCCCAGTGGTAACAAATAACTAAATACCGAAGTTACTGTGAATTTAATTTCTGCATATGCGCATTTCNCTCAAAAATATTTAAAACCTGAAAGAGAACAAATAACCAATAAGATCTAACTGTAAAGCCAAAATCAGCTAAGGACAGAGCTTTGCATGAGGGAGATACTCCTTAGTTTTCAACAAAATTTACAAAAATTTAGATATAGTAAGGTTTCAAATAGAATCGACTTTCGGGTCAGCACCGAAGGACTGACTACTGGGCTGGTGAATACCCTCGGGGACTAACAGTCCACCAGCAGTGGCAAAACGAATAATCCGAGGACATCAGAAACAATAAAGAAAAAGAGACACAACATCAGTACGGCGCAGAAATGAAAAATGAACACACACACATACACACACAAAGATGAACGACAAAGTCTATTAAAATATCGTTAAAATCTGAGTATATCAATTAAGTTAATCTAGATATGCTGATAAGTGCTTGTACAAAGAATCAAAATTTAATACTTATACAAAGAAACAAAAATGAAGACTGATTTTTATCTGATTACAGATCATTACAAGGAAAAAGTCACAAAAATATTTACGAAACATACTCCATGCAATCTTAACAAAAGACATTTTGAGAATTATTCAATTAAAAGTACATAATTATACATCTCCAAACAAGTATGAATTGAAAAAACAACATATGATGGTTGTTCCATCGAACACTTGTGTCGCCAGCAAAAACCAAAGAAACATTTTGGCACAGTGTAGCATTAATATCTTTGAATCCAAAATTTTAGGTATCAGATTCACAACTAGATCAGGAGAAAAACAAATCCAGAATATTTTTTTTAGGAAAACGACTTTGTTTCTTTTGAAGATTTGCAGATTAACAAAACCGAATTAACGAATGAGATATGTTGGCTCATAGAAAAAAAAACAAAATTCAAGAATGATGTGCACAACTAGATCTGGTAAACAACATGTACTGAAAGTTTTGTTGAAATCGGTCTGACAGTTTTGAAGGAGTTCCAGATTTACAAACCGAATGAACATATAAGCTGTTTCGACTCATTAAGCCTGTAAAATTATCATTTGAAGTATCAAATGCACAATAAGGGCAGTTGAAAAACTTATCCTGAAAGTTTGGTTGGAATATGACTTACAGATTTGACAGAATTAAAGATTAACAAACCAAATTAACAAATAAGCTTTTTCGGCAAAGTGAACCTCTTAAATCCGTAAAATCAAAATTCTAAAAATCAGGTGCACAAGTAGACCAGATGAACTCCGTATCCTGCAAGTTTGGTTTAATTATGACTTAATATTGTGATTAAATTGCAGATTTACAAATGGGCTCTTTTGGCTCTACAAACCTTTAAAATCTGTAACACCATATTCCTAGTTATGAGGTCCACAACTACACCAAATGAACAACATATCCTTTTACGTACATACATACATACATACATACATACATACATACATACATACATATTGTTGCATGTAATTATAATTTTCAGCCATTGTAGGTGTTTCCTGTTATCCATTTTTTAACATACATACATACAAAAGTTTAGTAAAATCAGACCAGTTTTGAAGGAGCTGCGGATTAACAAACTGACAGACGAAGACGACAACGCAAGACGATGGATAGTAATCCCTATGTGTCGACTCTGCTTACAGCAAGCGACACAAAAATAATCAATCTTTTTTCAGCTATTATAGTGGAATGATTCCCGTTTCACTTCTACATCAATTCTACTGAGTTGTTTGGTCTTTTTCTTCTAAGTATATTTCTTCTTAACTTTTGGTTACTTCTGCTGTTGCCTCTGTCAAAAATGCGATATATCAATAAAATAACTCAAACTACATTCCGATAATAAATGATTTGACGCTGTGAGAGCATTTTGTTTTTGTTAATAGTGAGCAATGAACATTGTTTTCTTTTCTCAGATTCACATTTAATTAAAGAAAATGTATCCATGGGACACGGATTCCCCGCCAAATATTCTAGCCAGCAAACAGGACTTCATTAAAAACTTTGACAAATTATTTTATACTGCAAAAAGTGTCAAACTGACAAGCCAATATACCGTATGAAGTATCCTTTAAAAGGAGAGACATGGTAGAACTCATGATACCAAAGGTTAAGACCAAATATTTAATCATTACTAAATACACAAGCTAAGAAATTAATTACTTAAATTATTCAATTATTCAATATATGGCTAAAATAAAAAAAAAAACTAAGTTCTCGGGAAACATGAAGCAGGTGAGTAACATATTTTAAGAAAGGAAGACACGGTCATGCTAAAACTTCAGACCAAAGATAAAAAAAAATTCCGGACATACGTATGTACGATCGAACAGCCTAGTGTAAAACTTTATGAAGTAACTCCTTACAGCGGGGCATAAAAGTGAGAGAATTGGTAGGAAACTCATACTGAAAACCAGTCAAAATTCGAATAAAAACTTAATTTGTATTTTTGGTTTTATTTATCACTATTTGATCTTGATCTACTCATAACATTGGAGTATTATCAATTACTATAGCTTAAATATGCAAATGGTTAATTATATTTGCTATACTCATATTTTACGAAAGGATATGGAGTAAATGAACATGAGACCATAACACATATGTTTACTCCAACTGCAATAATTTTAATGGGCTGTATGGCCATTTCGGAAATTAATTCCTCATCAGCAGCACTTGAACCCAAAAATACATGATACACACATGAATTATATCTGCTTTTATTTTAAATGCATGTAAAATAAAAATGTGCCCACGTACGTAAACACATGTAAGATGTTTGAATGACGAAGGTGAGTTCTGCTACTAGTCTCTGTTATTTTTTTACTGGGGGACATCTTGGATATTATGCGGACTTATTGGACATAACTTTCAAAGAGAGCCAATGAAGAAGAAAGGTGACATGTATTATTCCAATTAGAAAAGTTGTTTCAGAGAAGATTTTTGAATATGTTTTCCCATAGGGTCCAAAGTTAAACTAGATATACCTCTGGTGACTATCTTGGATCATGCACAGACTTGTATGGTACATTTTTAAGTCAAGGAGGCTATTGTGACTGACTTTGATTCTAATTAAAACGAGAAAAACTGTGAGCAAAGCTCACTTATAAATACCCCACGCACCCTCATTTAATTACAGAATTTAAAAATCAATTAAATCAAATTCTGAAATAGGAGGTGCATATCTACATTATGTCATAAAGACTGTGTTAAAGTTTCATGAAAATCTATTCAGTGGTTACAGAGGAATGGCTTATAAGAGATGAGTACCCACTTGTAATGTAATGGCCAAGTCCATGTTTTGCTATGGGAAACCCAAAAAAAATCAATCAAATCAAATTCTGAAATGGAAGGTGCACATCTACATTAAGTCATGAAGACTGTGTTAAATTTTCAAGAAACTCTATTCAGTGGTTCAGGAGGAGTAGCGGATAAGAGATGAGTACCCACTTGCAATGTAATGGTCAAGTCCATGTTTTGCTATAGGAGACACCAAATATCAATCAAATCTATTCTGAAATAGGAGGTGCACATCAACATTATGTCATAAAGATTGTGTTTAATATTCATGAAAATCTATTCAGTAGTTACGGAGGAGTAGCAGATAAGAGATGAGTACCCACTTGATCATTATGGCTAAGTCCATGTTTTGCTATGAGAAACCCCATAAATCAATCAAATCAAATTCTGAAATAGGAGGTACACATACACATTATGTCATAAAGACTGTGTTACAGTTTCATGAAAATCTATTAAGTGGTTCCGGAGGAGTAGAGGATAAGAGATGGGTATCCACTTGTAATGTAATGGCCAAGTCCATGTTTTGTTATGGGAAACCCCAAATATATCAAATCAAATTCTGAAATAGGAGGTGAACATCTACAGTATGTCATTAAGACAGTGTTGAAGTTTCATGAAAATCTATTTAGTGGTTCCGGAGGAGTAGAGGATAAGAGATGGGTATCCACTTGTAATGTGATGGCAAAATGTAATTGCCAAGTCCATGTCTTGCTATGGGAACCCAAAAAATCTATCAAATCAAACTCTGAAATAGGAGGTCCACATCTACACAATGTCATAAAAACTGTGTTAAAGTTTCATGAAAATCTTTTAACTGGTTCAGGAGTGGTAGCAGATAAGAGATGGGTATCCTCAGGTGTAACGGACGGAAAGACGGACGGAAGGGCGGAGGGACGGACGGACGGACACCCCCTATCACTGTATACCCCCACTTTTCATGGGGGGTTATGGGGGTATTAAAAAATGTTTAAGTGAAGAAGGTCTTTAACGTGTTTTCAAATAAAATTCAATGTTAAACTATGTTCTTCGATGACAGCCATATTTGATATGATGCACACTTGCAAGCATTATCTTCAAAGGGAACAAAGGAGGGACAGTTATGACCAAGTATTGTTCCAATTGTACAGGGATTCTCAGGGAAGATCTTCGAAGGGTCTTCGAAATTCGCAAGTGAGTAAGTCTTGATATTATGGACATTTTTGCAACTTTTATTTAAAAAATAAGAAATATTAAAATTTTGAAAAATTTATGGAAAAGGGGGCAATAAGATCTTGTTATGCTGGTCATTTTATACCAGTTATATTTTTTTATTTCTGTAACAGTTTTTTACTTATTTGACAAAACAGCAATTAACCCTATGTGTATTTTTTAGTAACGGCAGCCATATTGTTTGACCTTCGGACTCTTAGGATACAAATTTGAAACTAAATAC
Source organism: Modiolus philippinarum (assembly GCA_002080025.1). Taxonomy (NCBI): domain Eukaryota; kingdom Metazoa; phylum Mollusca; class Bivalvia; order Mytilida; family Modiolidae; genus Modiolus; species Modiolus philippinarum. The sequence goes on from MJUU01070966.1 coordinate 91,744, forward strand.
CTTGTTATGGATTCAGGACAAGTTTTGTAAAACTTAGCTTATTGCAATTGGTTTAAGAAGAAGAGATTCTTGAAAATGTACGACGGACGGACGACGGACACCAAGTTCTTGCAATAGGTCATCTGGCCCCTCGAGGCTATCCAGGGAAATAACACTTTTATATTGGTTGTAGATGCTTCTTTTTTATATTTGTCTCATTAGAAGCATTAAAAAATACCACGATTAAAGTAAAAGATAAACAGACTGTATAGCAGGTGATTTCTGTGGTTTTAAAAAATTCGATTTCTTTTCTTTAAAGAGGTGATTTAATTATATAGAAAAAACATGCAAACAGTTGTATGTATTTCAATTTTGGGTATTTCTTTGTTTTCACAAAAAGTTCGAGAATATTGCAAAACGACCCGCTACATGTTACATGTATTCATAAAAAAGAAATGGGCAGCCTTGCTGGAAGTTTAAAAAAAAAACAAAAAAAACCCAGAATTTATGCATGCCAGTTCGGTTCAAGTTTCCATAATTTTCAAAAGAATTCTAATTTCGTAGAAATTTGGAGAGACTATATATATTGAGGAATACCAGTGTATGCGTTTAACAATTGTTTTTTTTACTTTATTTCATTATTTAGAACTAGATTTTCAAATTCTTCTTAAAAATGTTTTTGGGAGTTTTCCTTTTGAAATGTGAAAATAATCCTAGTGCATATATTGTAAAATCGTTAAGAGATCAAATTGGTTTTATTGATAATAAGATAAACTGATTAAGATGACGTCATTCCACGTGTGAAGTAATATTAACATTATCGTTATGGTCTGAAGTTCATTTACTCCGTATCCTTTCATAAAAGTTTTGATTAAATCTCCCTCTTGCATAGCACTGTCCTTAGCTGGTTTGGCTTTTTTATTTTGATCTAATTAGTTATGTGTTCTCTTTTTTAACACCTATTTCGGTTGGTGGGCTTCCAAATGTTTTGATTTTATCTGCACTGAAGAGATAAAAGTTGTCGAAATGTGCATTTGCATAAACAAAATTCACGGTAACTTCACTATTTTGTTATTTACAACAGCCGTAAACAAGCAATGCATAATTGGGTCTGTATGTCTCGTTCAGTTTTGAAACTACCGTGTACATAAATTGAACCCAGAAGTGATATTTTTAACAAAACGCTTTAATGTCACAATCTGAAAACGTCATATTTTGGCATGAAACGATTTTGAATTTCAATTTGATCGTGAGTGCTGTCACATGACGAGATTTACAGCCTCTATTTTTATCATACTCTTTGGTTGTCAGGGTAAGCAACTGAACATTACTACATCACTTCAGTAGTTGTCAAATAAACCCTTTGTTTATCAAAAAAAATTCAAACTGAGTTTGAGGACAGTTCAAATTACACATCACAGATTATATGTATAAGTAGTATAAGTATCCACCATATTTGTGCCCATATACTCAAACACAACCGCATCCGCCAAATTGTATTAACGTTCCTTTTTAACATATCATGACATAGGCAGATTAACAGAACTTCCAAATATATCTTTTAGACCATATTTGTGCCTTTTATGTCGTTCGCATCTAAATATTGGGATATATGTTCATCTCTACTATGAATTCGTTCTTAAATGAACTTTCCCTTTGAATTTACAGTCTAAAATAAACTTACCCTTTCAATTTACAGTCTTAAATAAAGTTGACCTTTCAATTTACAGTCTTAAATATACTTACCATTTCAATTTACAGACTTAAATAAAGTTAACCTTTCAATTTAAAGTCTTAAATAAACTTACCCTTTCAATTCACAGTCTTAAACAAACTTACTCTTTCAATTAACGGTCTTAAATAAACTTAACCTTTCAATTCGCAGTCTTAAATAAACTTACCCTTTCAATTTACAGTCTTAAATAAACTTTCACTGCCAATTTACAGTCTTAAATAAACTTACCCTTTCAATTAACAGTCTAAAACAAACTTAGTGTTTCAATTAACGGTCTTAAATAAACTTAACCTTTCAATTTACAATCTTAAATAAACTTACCCTTTCAATTAACAGTCTAAAACAAACTTACTCTTTCAATTAACGTTCTTAAATAAACTTAACTTTTCAATTTACAGTCTTGAATAAACTTACCCTTTCAATTAACAGTCTTAAAAAACTTACCCTTTAAATTTATAATCTTAAATAAACGTACCCTTTCAAGTTACAGTTGCAGTCACATTTAGTTGTATATATCGTATAAATAATGACACCCATCATACCAGCCAACAGAAACATGAGAGGTACAAACCACGCCATGTTTGGAGCATATGTAAAAAAGGTAAAATATTTGATGGTATTATCGACTGGTGTAGGAATGGCAACAGACGTATCGAGAAATAAGATTATGACGATGGTACTGTCTTGTAGGCCTCCTGTATCAACAGCATATACTGTGAAGTTAAGAAGAGATCCTTCTGTATAATCCGATAACGACTCTGCTACTGTTAGTGTTCCGATACTCGAAACGGAAAACAAACTGCTTACAACATTTCCATGCTGTATATGGTAAATAAAGTTACCTGAAAAAGTAAAAATAAATATTCTATACTTATACAGATATTATTTTGTTACTGCGAAAATTTTTCCTATGGTTATATTCAACAAAAAAAAAACCTTGATTTGGTAAATTTTAAAATTTTGTTTTACGATATTTCGATTGGTTGCAGTTAGACTTAGCTGTATTCAATCTGAATGCTAACAGAACCATTTTAAATATATATCCTAACAATTAACCTTTGGTGTGCATTTATTATTAAACTTTGCAAAATGTTCAAAATTTGTGTTGTCTTTTTGCTTTAAGGGTTGCATTTCCCGATAGTCAAATATATATTTTGAAATGCTACATTATTAGGTGTAATAAATGGTCCTTATTCACAATGAAATTCTTACTCTTAGTTAAGGGAGATAATTTGAAAATTTTAGCTTCTGTTCATCGGTGTTGTACTTCTCTTGTGTTTCCGTAAAGTTTTATTTGGTTTTTTACTGAATTATAGATGTTTCTACACGTCTTTGTATATTTCAAATATACTAATGGTTACCTACCATTCGTCCCAATATCGTCGTCAGTTGCTACTACTTGTCCTATAACAGTTCCAACTGCAGAATCTACTGCAACAAAAAATGTATATTCTTTGTGTTGAAATACTGGACTGTTATCGTTTATATCTAAAACAGAGATGTTAACAGATGCAACATCAGAGTATTCATTGTCACTAATGGTTACCTGGCATTGTAAATTGGAAGCCATATTTGGGTCGTCAATATCATAATTTACCGCGTACGAAAAGAAACCAGTCACAGAATTCATATCCAATCTTCCAGTATCACTTCCACAATCAACCGAGAATTTTAATACATCTCCATCTTCATCTGTGTATTGATAATATGGATTTTGAAGCACTGTGCCAGCCTAATTATAATAATGACAAACAAATCAGGTACATATTAATTTTCAAAATTCTATCTAAACATTTCTTATAAGTTTTTCAACTTTACTTCTACGATTTATACATGTAATTTAAAATCTCGTGAAAGACACTTTTGAGTGGGTTTATCTCGTATGACTCTTATTCAAGATACTTCAGTAAAGTTCCCTGAAATGAATTTCTTGTTGATTTTACGGTGTAGTTTTTTAGATTTGTAAGAAATATACCCAGTTATTTTATACGAATTGCATATACTAGTAATAAACAAAATAGAATGTACCATGCAGTTGAAAAAGTTACTGATTTGATTGGAAAATACCTATATTTATCCATTCGAATTATGACAAGTTTGAGTATTTTTAACCAAGAGGTGTGTGAAATGAACATTAATTTGAGGACCAAAATCATGTTATATTCAAACCATTTCTTATTTAAATATGTATGACACTAGGGAAGATAGCTTATATCTCAATAAAAACTGTACAGAGAAATGATAAACAAGTATAACGACAAATTTTCCTGAAAAATCTGTTTCTTATTATGATTTTGCCTATTGTGAAATATTTTAATTTTTATATCGAACTGTTCTTAATTATTTCCCTTACATGGAGTAGGTTATCTGTACATTATATCCGAAATAAAAGCTAATCTTGAGAAATAAAATACTAAAATAAAAACATAGTAATGCAATTACGGTTCTGCAGGTTGCAATTTCAACAATTTTGGTGTCTTTAGTACATGAAAAAATCAATAATAGAGAGAATCATTTTAGGATTTGATAGCAATGAAATAACAAACAAGCCATAAAATCAAAATAAGCTTCTGACAGAGCATTTAACAGTAGGGATACTAGTAAAATGAAATAATAAAGTTTAAATATTATAATTCTCAAGTATTAGGTTTCGGCCCAACACCTAAGTACACTACTACTGAGTTGGTAAGAAATATATAAAAATACGAAAATAAAAATAACACTACAAATAAATTTCAATTTAGATATTATCAGATTTTATGAAGTTTCGGTTTTTGTTTTCCCAATGTTTTGATTTGATCTACAGTGAAGAGACATAAGTTGTCGGAATGACCAATATTCAGAAACTAAATTTACAGTTACTTCCGTATTTTGTTATTTTTACCATTGGCCGATGCTTCTGCTGGTCGACTGTTATTCCCCGAAAGTATCCGCCATCCCAATAGTCAGTACTTCAGTACTGACCCGAAAACCTTGTTTTATTTGGAAAATCGTAATGTCTAAATCTTTAATTGATTGATTGATTGAATATTGTTTAACGTCTACTGAGCAATATTTCAGCTTTACCGAGACGAGAACAAGTTTGTTAATAGATAATAATTTTGGGGTATGGTAAGGGTCATGGGACGGGAAAATCTGACTGCCACTGGAAAAGTAGGGTAAAATCGAAAGGGGCAGGAAATTTAGCCTTGTAGCAGATCACCTACGGACCACTCAAAAAGAGCTTCCTACAAGGGTTCTTTAACGTGCAGGAAGCGTGGCATTTCTTCCAACACGTGGACCTGAGTTTACACCCCATCCGAAAGATGGGTTGTGTATATATTAATCCCGCACAACCACGGAATGGGTCATATTTCTATATCCCGGGGTTCCCTCGGGGTCAGCCCCGTTTAGAAGGGGTCATACCCCGCAAGCCGGAGATACTATGTCCTATTTCTATACCCGGGGTTCCCTCGGGGGACTAAATCTTTAAATATTTGGCTAAAACGTAAGGAGCACCTCCCTCGTGTATAGATCTGATCTAAGCTGATTTTGGCTTTTCATTTGGATCTTTTTGGTCATTTGTTCTCTATCAGAATTTACTTAGTTTTGGATCTACCAAATATTTTAATTTCATCTGCACTGAACACACACAACTTTTCGAATGGGCCATATGCAGAAATGATTAACTAAATCTAAACAGAAACAGAAACTAAATTTACAGTTACTTCGGTATTTTGTTATTTTATTTTGAAATGTATTCACAAAACAAAATCCGTAGAAATAGATTCCACATTTTGTTGTCAAATGTGCCAGTTTTAGTGTAATATTAATAATTACATGTACAAATTATAGTAATGAGGCTTGTTTATGGCATATTGGGACATGGGATAATTGCGACCTATATTCATGGGATATTGGATATTTATGACAGAACTAACACAGATATAGAATATTTTGATGATGAAATTCACAGTAACTTCGGTATTTAGTTATTTGTTACCACTGGGTCGATGCCTCTGCTGGTGGACTGTTAGTCCTCGAGGGTATTCACCAGCCCAGTAGTTATTACTTCGGTTATAAACCGAAAAGCCGATTCTATTTGGAACCTTACAATATCTAAATTTTTGTAAATTTTGTTGAAACTAAGGAGTATCTCCCTCAAGCAAAGATCTGTCCTTAGCTGATTTTGGCTTTACATTTGGATCATATTGGTTGTTTGTTCTCTGTCAGTTTTTAAACATCTTTGAGTTTATGGTCTTCCACGTTTAGATTTTATCTGCACTGAAGAGACATAAGTTGTCGAAATGCGCATATGCAGAATTCAAATTCACAGTAACTTCGGTATTTAGTTATTTGGATATTTTAATAATTGTAGGAATTTTATTCAATTTTTAAAAGAGACATTTTAGTCCCGACTCATTAGGATTGGGGATATTGTGCCTGTAACAAACTTAATTAATTATTGACCAAGATCGTTTCGAGAAAATAGTTTTCTTGTAAATCAAAAAAAGACGTTAATGTTGTTACCAAGCCTTTATATCCAGAAACGAAAGAAATAATGACGAAGAAAATAGTCATTATGGTTATTATCGGAATTACTACTTAACTTCAAAGTCATGACTTTTTCCTCATAATAGCGTCTTTCATTCCGAGTAATAGATTTCTTTTGTAGTTAATACCATAAAAATCAAAGTCATTCCCAAATTAAACATTACGAATACATATACATTTAAAATTAAATACACGTCTTTGCACACAAGAACAAACTACCATATATTTGAGTAATTCTTTATAATCTGATGCTACTAATTCCTAACTGTATTATTTTTCTTTTCTCTTGTCTTGCAAGGAAATATTGATCTTACTGCCAATAGTACGATCAAAGGTCAATGAAAGAAAAGTCTCTCTGCGCTTAATTCTAAGTGACTTCTGTGGTTTATCGTACATTATTTATAAGAATTTGTACTACAGCTCTTTTTGATTAATACTTTTACTTAACTAATGGTAGATGCATCATATCTTACATTGTTCTCAGACGCAGTAAACGAATACACCTTCTTTGTAAACCTTGGAGCTTCATTCACATCAATAACATCTAACGTCAGTGTCCCATTATCCGACATGTAGGAATCCGTTACTGTTATAGTCAGAGTGAAGCTTTTTGTAGGCATTGTTTCATAATCAATCTCCAGTAACGTTTTAACAACGCCACCTGAGAAAGTAGATAAAAAATATTCTTTTATGGCATTGTCAAATTTTGAAAATTAGGCCACATTTTCAAAAGGAACTATTTCGTTGCAATATCAATCAAAAAGTACCAATTTTGCATATACGGACCTTGATATTTATTTTTCTTTGCAATGAGTTAAACTTGTTTGTTTCCAAACAGATAAATTAAAATGTAAGAACAATCAGCCAGTTAATAATGCATCTCTAACAGGTTACAAAGTGGAGTAGACCAATTTTCAGTTAAAGTGGAAAATCACTGTTTTCCTATATAAGACAGTTATAATCTAAAAATATATGAAGGCCCGTTCTGCAACATTTCAAGTGGAAAAGAGTAATTTTGACACGTTTTCAAGTTTAAGATCCACTATCATGATCTTCTTTAGTTTTCCAATTAACGGACAACTTTATTTTATGTTAAATTTCAGTTTACATTGGACTGAGTTATCGAACATGAATCTCTGTTGTTGTCTATTATTAACATATTACAAGTTACTTTCATACGTCCGTAAACGAACACTGAAGCGACAAGACAAATAGGAATATCCGATGAAGAAGAAAATAAAACCATTGTTCCTTTGCTTGTTTTTAACAAAATATTTGTAAAAACTTTATCTCGTGTGCATTTACTACATATCCTTTCATTCTTTATTCAAAGATGAAGAAATAAGCAATAAAAAGGAACGACACTGTACACAAAAACTGGAACACAAACACCACAAATACAGAATAAGTAGGGTTAACCAAGTTTTTAGTATTAAAAAAATCAATAAATAGGTCACTGTGAAAAGTCATTGAGTAACATATACTACGTGGTAAAGTAAACGAGAACCTTACTGTCAGTCAAAGACGAAAAATCCAGGGACAATGGCAACATCAGAAGCACCAAGAAACAAGGATACCACACGAGTGCGGCACAAAAAAGAAAAATGAAGACACACATACAGATGGACAACGCGGACCCAGACGTGAATACAAGAATTAAGTTATTGAAAAGGGATCTTCACAGGCTTCTGCAAAACAGTTTTAAATAAGAAATTTGTCAATTATTCTTCGAGAAATTCAATTTTGACATTTTTAACAAACAGTGAAAATTAGTTCACATTTCATAGCTTAATGTGTTTAAAATATAACATAAATAGCACAATTTGGTGTCGACATTTTATAGTCCTATCAAAACTTGCTATTAAGTGCAGCAAAGTTTTCTGTAAATTTTCTTCTACGTATTTGTTTTAAAAAATTAATTTCTCTTTATATGAAGATAACTAATTTATCATGGGTAAGATCCATATCAAAATAAAATGAATAATGAAAAAATATGAGTGAATTTACATGAGACAAAGTCTCTACAAATACATGGCACAACCAAGCAATGCAACAACGCTTTTATTGTTGTTCCTCATCTTGAAATCACCATGATGCATTCCACAGTGCCCCTTATCTTCATAGTAAGTTGAAGACGATCCTTAGCACCGGTTACAGCAGAATTCATTGTTAATTGTGGAACAACGCCATATCCATGATTTTTATCTCCACTGAAGAGACATTGGTTGTCGAAATGCGCATATGCAGAAAGTAAATTCACAGTAACTTCGGTATTTAGTTATTTGTTACCACTGGGTCGATGCCACTGTTGGTGGACTGTTAGTCCGCGAGGGTATTCACCAGCCCAGTAGTCAGTACTTCGGTGCTGACCCGAAAGCCGATTATGTTTTGAACCTTACAATATCTAAATTTTTGTAAATTTTGTTGAAAACTAAGGAGTATCTCCCTCATGCAAAGCTCTGTCCTTAGCTGATTTTGGCTTTACATTTAGATCTTATTGGTTATTTGTTCTCTATCGGTTTTTAAACATCTCTGAGTTTCTGGTCTTCCAAACGTTTAGATTTTATATGCACTGAAGAGACATTAGTTGTCGAAATGCGCATATGCAGAAAGTAAAGTAAGTTCGGTATTTAGTTATTATTTACCAAGGGATGCGGTGTCGTCAACAAACATAACTGTAACTGGCAAATTGACTTTTGCAATCACTGTCATCTGTTGTCTGACAAAATCACTATTGTCCTAAGCTAGTGGAAAGATACAACATACAGACAAACACATGGCTTTCATTAAGTCGATTGTAAGAAAACTTGGAATAATGAAAGAGGAGGATGTGGCCAATATTAACAGATGAGTAGGATAATATTCCAAAATTACACAAAAAAATAATTAAAATATGCAAAAATTTGAAAGTATGATAGTACCGTATAGTGGGTAATTTTCACGGGGTTATTATTTTTGACTCTTTTCGCGGATAGACGAAAATCGCGAAAATAATTTCCGCGAATATTTTATGCATTATTATGATTTATATATAGGACCTTTGATATTCAGCAAAAATTGAAAACGTTTAAATTTTTGACATACTTTTTTTCGCCCAAATCCGCGAAGTTTTGACCTGCGAAAATAACCCGCTATACGATATTTTCATACGACAAATTTTCTAAAGAACAAGTACACAATAACTGAAATAAACACAGAAATAAGAAATCTCGAGTGCTGATTTTAATAATTGATTCTCGGTATGCCTTAGCGAAACTTCAGTACTCGTTAATACCCCTATTATTTATCTATGGTGAATAAAGGGATATGGAGTAAATGCACATGAGACAAAGTCTCTACAAATACATGGTAAAAACAAGGAAAGGAACAACGCTTTTATTGTTGTTCTTCATCTTGAAGTCACCATGAGGCCTTCAACAATGAGCTTTGCTCATACCTCATAGTAAGTTCAAGACAACCCCTAGCACCGGTTTAAGCGGAATTCTTTGCTAATTGTCGAGCAACGCTACATCCATGTCTTTCTTGGTCATGGGTGCGGGATCGTCAACGAACATCAATTAAACTGGCAAAGTGCGCTTACAATCACTGTCATCATCCTTTGCCCGACAAAAGCACTAGTGTCTTAAGCTAGTGGACAACTACAACATATAGACAAACACAGGGCACTCATCAAGTCGAATGTAAGAAAACTTGGCGTTATAAAATAGTGAGATGTGGGCACTTAAAGCAGGTGGTCTGGATTACATTTCGAAAATTACAAAAATAATTGCCAAAATTTGAAAGTATCAATAGTATGTCCATATGAGAAATTCTCTCACGCACAAGTACACCATAACTGAAAAATATAGAGAGCATACATCTCTCGCACGGGGAATCGTTTTACGGACTCCACACTGCAGGAGAGCCGCATGTCGTGGCGTCCCCATTTGTGGTGCATCTGAATTGCAGTGTTTTTTAATTTGATTTTATATATATATTCCCCTTTCAACATTTTGCTTAGGTATTTTGTTTTTTTGTTTTCTTTTTTTGCACGTGTATGATGATAACAAGTTTTGTTTCAGTGGTGTAACTAAGGGTGTATTTTTTCGTCTGTCCAGGGCGTTCTGGGCAAGTTCTGGTCAATAAAGTGCATCAGTACACTGTGCGAGAACATCTGGAACACTGTGCCGCGTGCACCATCTTTTTAGGTAGTGCAGAGAGAATCCAATATGGCGTCGTTTGTTCAGATCCTTTGAGATAACATTTTTGTTTTGCGCACCAGAACATAATTAATGTCCATTGAATTAAAACAATGTATGGAAAGAAAAGGAGGACTAAATAGTCACATTTTAAAATTTATTTGAACATCGACAACATTCTTAAATGGTCAAAATATTTTTTTACTCATATTTCATTTTCGCATCGGAAATAAGATTTTTGATATATCTCAATAAACTAAACTGAAAAGGTAAGAGAATATACTCACAATCATCGTAAAAATTTTTAATTGACTATTAAAATAGTTTCTTTCTTTAAATTTCTGAAATTTGATCAAATGCCTTGATATTAGTAGGAGGCAGTTAAAAGAGGTCATTTTTGAATTATTCATGCTTATTTTCAGGCTTTTTCATTTTCCTTGGCATGGTATAATTACAAACACTCTAAGGATTATTTTTTTTCCCAGAATGTAATTAGTAATTTCGGTGATCACGGATCAGTTTAATAACAACTTTCCAATCATGAAGCTGTCCACCATATTTGTTGTGCTGACTGTTCTTCTTTCACTTTATTGACCAGGGGTACAGAGGACGTTCCAGACATGTTCTGGATGGACGAAAAAATACACCCTTACCTTTCATTGTTTAGTGCACGGTATGTCCACTCCTTAATATATTACGGTTACAGCGGATAAGGTGTAAAATATAACTGTATGGTAGTATTGTGGCGTATTGTCAGGCAAAAGAAAATTATGGAAAGCCGTTGTGGAATTTATTCCCTATTTATTGATATCTATAAATGGATTATAGATATTAATAAATGATTTATAGATATTAACAAATAGTGCGAATTATTAATATCTATAATTCATTTTTTAATATCTATAATTCAATTATTGATATCTATAATTCGACACTAATTATAGATATCTATAATTCATTTTTAAATATCTATTATTCAAATATCCATAATTCGATTTATTGATATTTATAATTCAAATCTCCATAATTCGATTTATTGATATCTCTAATTCAAATCTCCATAATTCGAATTATTGATATCTATAATTCAAATCTCCATAAATCGCCCCTGTGACACTGATCAATAATCGTATTAATTATTGTATATGAAATGAAGAGTTCAGCTGATTCTGATTATTTTTTAATATCTATAATTCAATTCTAATATCCATAAATCGCCTCTGTGACATAGATCAGTTCTCAAAAAGTAAAAATGTATATTATAAAAAGAGTTCAAACGACCTCGACTTTTTAACTATCCATAAATCGCCTCCACGACACTGATCATTACCTGTATTACTTTAAACGCATAAAAGACAAAGAATTTAACATATGTTTTTATATCTAGCGAACTATTAAATAGTGCTTTGAATAATTTAAGAAACTGTTTAAATATGTAACTGAGTATATATTGTGAATGCTTGTCTAAAGAAATAC
>MJUU01070966.1:104846-127839 GCA_002080025.1 Modiolus philippinarum
ATGAATATGGTTGGAAAAGTAGATTTTAAGTCTTTTGTTTAAACTTTATTATTAAAAATGACCAAAACAATTCAAATTTTTTGAAAATTATACTTTATAATAACCTTTCGAAGGAGTTTATATGTTGTGAAATTAAAATTTAATGTCTTTGAAGCATGAATATGATTGAATAAGTAGATTTTAAGTCTTCAGTTTAAACAGAATCATCAAAAATGAACAAAACAATTCAATTTGAAAAAAATTTTACTCAATAATAACTTTTTGAAATCATTTTTTATGTTGCGAAGTTAAAATTTAATGTCTTTTATACATGAGTATGATTGGAAAAGGAGGTTTTAAGTCTTGGTTTTAACTTTATAAATAAAAATGACCAAAGGAATTTAATTTTTTGAAAATTTTAATTTATTATAACCATTAGAAGGAGTTTATATGTTGCAAAATGGAAATGTGATTACTTTAAGCATAAATATGAATGCAATTACAGGGCATTAAAACTTTTTTATTTTTGAAGCAACTGGTTTATTGCAAATTACCCGTAACTATTTATTTATGCAAATAAAATAATGAACTTTCGAGTTAAGTTTACTTAATTGTTTACAAATTTTTGATAATAATCAATAAATTTCTTTATACGCTCACGATTGGAGTGAATAAATGAGTTCAGCAGTGCGCTCCTTTCGTGTGGACTGGGATTAGTCCCAGGTGTGGATGAACTCTTCAAATCGTAGTTTTCATTCATTTCACTCGTGTATGTATCTCACATCATTAAGTTGAACATTCTTTCAGCCGTAAAAGCTAAAATAAATAAATAAATAAATAAATAAATAAATAAAATAAGAAAATTAAATGTAATGAATCAAAATCATTGTCCGTGCCGCGTTTAAAGAAATACAATGGAATGATCAGTGTCACTGAGGCGATTTATGGATATTTAAAGAGTCATGGTCAATTGAACTCTTTATATAGTATACATTTTTCATATTAGGTACTGATCAATGTCACCGAGGCGATTTATTTATGGATATTAGAATTGAATTATAGATATTAAAAAATAATCTTGGTCAACTGAACTCTTTATATTATATACTTTACCAATACTAAAATGATCTGGGTCACAAAGGCGATTTATGGAGATTTGAATTATAGATATCAATAAATCGAATTATGGAGATTTGAACTGAATTATAGATATCAATAAATCATTTATAGATATTAATAAATAGCACCATTTATTGATATTTAAAAATGATTTATATATATTAATAAATGATTTATTAATATCTATAAATCGTACACTATTTTAAATATCTATAAATCATTTGTAAATATCAATAATTCATTTCTTAATATCAATAAATCAATTTTTAATATCCATAAATAAAGCTGAATAATTATTGATATCAATAAATACTGATTTATAGATATCTATAAATATTTATTAATATCTATAAATGATTTATTGATATCTGTATTTATTTATTAATATCCATAATTCATTTATAGATATCAATAAATAGGGAATAAATTCCACAACGGCTTTCCATAGAAAATGACTTCATGAAATGCTTTGGAAAGATTAACATGGCCTGCTCAACATGTGCTACTCGTAAAAGTAATAACACTCTCATTGCATAGTTACTCTACCTTTTAACTTTTTAAAAATTTTATTTTATTTTACCACTCTTCCATTGATGAAACAACTTTCGAAAAAACTTTTCTCAAAACTTTTGATCCTCTACAATTTTCGAAATTGTGTTAGAATTTCTCAGACAACTGGCCAAAACGTAATTTTTTAGTTTTTAAGCAATGATAGTGATACGGCATGGTATTCATTTGTTAGATAAATTTTTTAATATGTAAACGGGAAATCGAACATTGATATGGAATGTGTGTAAAGAACTCCAATAAATTTTGTTAAAGCGTCATTTTATAAAAAGAAATTTGACCTTATGGTATAAAAATTTTACTCATTATATGTATGACATCAGAGAAAATCAGAAAATTTGGTGAAGACTCAAAATCCCTGCAAGAAACGAGTCTTGAACTTATGTAATTATTAGCATCTGAAAATAAAATAAAATCATACTTGTACTACTGAAGCCAAAATATACTGCACCCTCTGGTGGAGAATAGATAACGGAATACGAATGGGAATTGAATAAGTCTCTATCTTCTATTAATGGCGTGAATATTGACGTTCCCACTGTTGTAACACCCTCTAAAACTAAAGTAGTCAAGGGTAGATTCTTCAGTTTGGGTGGAGAATTGATTCCTGGAAGACAGAAAAGAATCATAATGTTGAATTAATATAAATTAAATGTTTTTATTTCAAATGATCAACCACAAGTATTTAATGTGAAAATATTAACTTTGAATACTAGAACAACTGTGAGCAAAAGCTCACTAATATATACCCCCGCTTCTCATTTGATTCCAGAAAAATTTTTTATAGTTATTTTTAGAAAGCTGGTTAGTCATCCTATTGCTGAGAGAATTGATCAATAGGTTTAAGTCTTTCCCTAAAATGTTTACAACGGCAGTAGAATACCGAAGGAACAAGGGAAGCGATGCCTACAAAAATCGAAGTATTTAAATATTCCTCAATAGGTCATTGATTTTATTTATAGGTGAGGCATTTAAATCACTTTGTATGAAGCATGGTGTTCAGCCAACCTGAACTAAAATACTCAACTATTACCTAGGTTTTGAAATAAACATTACCTTCGCGATTAAGTACTCGTAAGAGACTTTCAATGTATTTATTCTTTAATTAATACTTGATTGGTAGAATCAACATGTTGTCATGCCCGTTTAACAATGCATTAATATACAGTTATTGACTGGGTCCTCAAACAACAGCTGTTTTGTTTGACCCGAGGACTGAACTGTTGCACGAAGCCGTGTTTTGTTATACCTTTTCATGTTCAATGANTACGCTCCATTTCATCTGAATACAATTCACGTCGCCAATTTGGTTATGCAGACGACAGGAGATCATGTGATATGGGCGTGATATTTTTGAACCAATCAAAATAATGCAGGTGGTCAACAGATCGGTGTCGGTCAACAGACTGAAAACTGTTGACTGGTCATCAGATAGTTTTTGGGGTTTTTTTTTGTTTGAGAAATAAAATAGACAAATTGTCGATTTTTCCCCAATGCATTTATATAAGGAAAATATTATAAGGTATAACAATTAGATCTATTGACCTGATGTGACCATCTGTCCTGGTCACATGAAGATTATATGTATGCATGCATACATGGATTTTAAAAGGATATGTTGCAAAACAGTTAAATGTAATATAAAATAGACGGAATAAGTATTTTTGTGTTAATGAATTACTTGATTTACAATATTTGGATGGTGGTGATACTGAGCTTCATTGTTTCAATATATTTGGAGAATAGTTATATCGGAAATATTTTAGATTTCAAGAGATTCTGAAGCTGGGATACTTTACTACATTTTTATTTTCAACATTATAAAAAGGAAATTTTCGGTAAGTTTGCTCCATAAAGGTTTTTTAGAAGATATGTGAATGGGTAATAACAAAAGTATGGATTGTTTAAATTAATTTGAAGGCTCTACACCTCTTGTATTGTGTAAGATTATAAGCTGTCTACAAAAAGTTTTGCCTCTAGGCATCGGTCAGGTGTTGTAATTAGTACATTGTGTAAAGCATGAAGGTATACAATAGATGATCCTTTAGTAAGAACATGAAAACAGGGGTTCTTCATGAATAAGAGACATGGATTTCTCGTATTTCATTGGTCGAGATTACTTTGTCATTTTCTTAATCTCGTATTTCATTGGTCGAGATTACTTTGTCATTTTCTTAATCAAGGATAAACATGAGGGACAAAATATGATTATAGTAGTAGTGGTTTGAACAGTACATCTGGTTAATTTATGAAAAAATGCATGTTTATCCTCTTTTTGCTTTTCCAATGTAAAAAAAACAAGTTTGGGTGAACTTGACTTGTTTCTTGTTGAAATTGACATCAGGTAAACTAATCCATATCCAGGACAAATACAATGAATGGGTATATGAAATTGACATCAGGTTAACTGGCCCATATCAAGGACAAACACAATGAATGGGTAAGTGAACTTTCTACCTTGAAGGTCAAACTTCTATTGAGAAACCTTTTGTGTACATTCATTCAGTAATAGGAAAATTGTTGTAAATCAAATTCTTCTTCCAGATTATATTACTCTTTTATTATTTGCATAATCTATATACATTTTCATTATTTGTTTTCTGCTGCCTAAATGTATGTTGTGTATTTAGGTTGGTTGAACACCATTCTTGATCAGAAGGTATTTTAAATGCCTCACCTATAAATGAAATCAATGACCTATTGGGAATATTTAAATGTCTTTTGTAAACATTTTAGGCAAAGACACCAACCTGTTGATCAATTCTCTCGGCAATAGGATGACAAAACACCTTTCTAAAATTAAATCCAGAAAAAATTCTAATCATAACCATTTCTAAAATATTTGGTGCACTATGGCAATATCCACTGACCATTCTGTAAAAGTTTCATTGAATTTTACTGAGAGGTCTAGGAGTTATCAATTTTGTTGCCTGTCATCTCGAGTTGACTTAACGCTTATCCTACCTGTAATAAGAATTGTCAGAGTATCTGGACCAACGTTGTTTCTGCCATCCGTAACATACAGTTTCATGTCATATCCAGGAACTGATTCTGTTGCTATTGATCGGCTTAAAGATATTTCACCTGCTATATATACAAAACAAAGAGCAAAGATTTACATCATAATTCTTCATCAACATATTATCCTATCACGTATGGAATATTGGACATTTTGTTTGTGATAAGGACTTTCTCACAGTCAAGATCAATTGGGCGCGTTACGGCAAAGTTGATATGTTACGCCGTGATGAAGTTCGTATCAAAAGTAAAATATAGCAAATCTTTAATCGATAATTCACCAAAAAGTGAAATATGTTGAGATTTCTATTTAATTTGGTTTAATCATAAAAGAAAGGCTAAATGCACATGAGATAAAATCTCTACAAATGCATGTTATGATCAAGCAATGAAACAACGATTTTATTGTTGTTCTTCATCTCGAAGTCATTGCGAGGCTTTTAATAATGAGCTGTTCGCATCTGTCATAGCAAGGTCCTTAGAAACGGTTTGAGTAGAATTACTAGATGTAGAACAATGCTACATCTACGTCTTTAATTACTAATGGATGCGGGACTGTCAACTAACATGAAATGAACTAGCAGTGTTTTTACAATCACTGTCATCAGTTCGTCGTCAAAAAGACTAACAGAAAAACAGTCGCAACATATTAACAATTACACAGCACTCATCGAACTAATTGAGAAAAAAATTGGCATTATAATATCTTGAGATATGGTCACTTAAAAAATATGGTCGGAAAACATTTGGAAATTGAAAAATAAAATAAAAAACAAAATTTGAAAGTAGGATAGTAAATCTATATGAGAAATTCCCTTAAAAATTAGTACAACAAGCCTAAAATATATAAAGAACATACATCTTTAAAGTGCTATATTACAAAACTTGCATTCATAATGTGAGACACATGAACATAGGCAGTAAGTAAAAAAGCATATAAACCCCCAATCGTCGTCTTTCAAATGACCCTTAGGTTTTTTTTTCAACTGTTTCTCGAACTTCAATTTTAAGAACAACAATAAAAGCGTTTTTTCATTACTTGGTTTCACCATGTATTTGTAGAGACTCATGTGCATTTACTCCATATCCTTTGCATTTTGTATTTATAATATATTAACTGGGTCATCCAATCGTCATTCCACAAATATGAAAAAAAATGAATATCAAAATACTATGATTAAAGAACAAAGAAGGCTTGTGAATGCAACATTCGTTCCTGGCATGTAAATGTTGAACAACAGACTCTTCGAGAGATTGAACATCTATAAAATCACAAGCTCATTAAACAGACGCAATCGATGTAATAGAGTAATTTAAACCACAGAAACAGATGTATGCTCTTTTTACCACGTTTTACATTTCAGTTATTGTGTACTTTTCCTTGAGAGAATTTCTCCAATTGATGCACTATATCATTTTGGCCTTTTAATTTCTTGTAATCTAAAATTGTTTTTTCTGACCACCTGTTTATTGTGCCAACGTCTCATTGTTTTATTATGCTAAGTTTTCTAACAATTGGCTCGATGAGTGTCCTGTGGTTGTTTAAATGTTTTGATCGTCTTCTACTATTCTTTTTGGTGGGAAAAGGATGACAGCAAATAATTGTAAGAACATTTTGCCAGTTAAGTTAATGTTCGTTGACGATTCTGCATCCATGGTTCAAAGGGAAAAGGACAAGGATGTAGCGTTGCTCAGCAATAATTAGCAATGCATTCCGTTCAAACCAGTGCTAAAGACCGTCTTGAACTTGCTATGACGTATTAATAATGCTCATTGTTGAAGGCCTCATGGTGACTTCAAGATGAAGCACAACAATGAAAGCGTTGTTCCATTGCTTGGTTTACCATGTATTTGAAGAGATTTTGTCTCATTTGCATTTACTCCATATCCCTTCATTGTTAATTGTGGTTGATTTTTCTCATTGTTTAATACCTGCAAGTTAAAATTGGTTTAGGGTTTGCCCTATGGTAAACATATCGAGTATGACAAGTCGGTCTACTCTTGTTGTTGTAAGGCCTATAAATCTTGCCATGTATCACGATTTTCGTTTGAAATGTTATTATGCTTTCGTTTTTACTGGAATTGTCTCGGTTGTTTCAAACTTGAACAAATCTTACGGATCTTATTAGAACTTTTATTATTTTTTTTAATTTTGATTTAGAATAAGTCAAAATGCGACTTCAAATAGTTATCATTTGTCTGAAAATTTAATATAAGTGTAAAAGAATAAATGCCCTATTACTAGTGTAGGTTAAAACATACAACGTAGAATTTAAAAACCTATCTTTTAATGTAGATAGACAAAGTTATGCTGCGCAATTCAATTGCGCATTTAAAAAATAAAGCTTCGGACACGGATCAGATTTGATTATCGGGCCAGAACAGTACTTTGACAGCTTTTCCTTTGTGACGTAATAACTGACTGACGGATGCGAAAAGTCATATTTTGTCCATTTTGCTGCTAATTACTTCCCTTTTCCCGTAAATAACGTTTAATCCAGACACTTCGTGAAATATCTCCGTTACAAGAATGTTGACATATACATTTGTTCCTTTTAATCAAAAGATCATATCATAAACTATCTACTTACAAAAATATATCCTTTTAAATTGATACTTTTGTTTATTTCTTCTCTATCAGCTTTAACGTGTTTTTCGGTTATTGAACTTCCAAATCTTTTGGTTTTGATATGCACTGATGAGACGTTAGTTGTCGAAATGCGCATATGCAGAAGATAAATTAACAGTAACTACGGTATTTTGTTATTAAATTCTCATGGATAAAAGGTTTATTTCTATTAAGCTGAAAATTGCCTTTCCATATTTTCTCCGTGCATTCTATGTAAATTTAAGTGAATAACGGTTAAAATGAGCAAGCTTTGACCTTAATTATATAAGAAACGAGCATGGTGGCCGATACGTTTTATTACATATGTTGGGGAAGCAAGATTGGTTCTTCAATTGAGCCGACCTATAGCAAAATCTCATGGACATGAATAAAAGTGTCTATCTACCTTAAGTTAATTTCTAGGCTAAGCTGGTACCGAATCGGATTAAGGTTGGTGACGATGTTCAATTTGTCAGGCAGTTACATTTTTCCAACAAAATATTTGTAGTGTACGCTGTGAAAATGCTAATTGGATAAGATTCAAACTTTAAAAGGTCATATTTACTGTTTCTTAACCTTGACCTTGATTCATCATTTTTAGCTTTGACGTACTTTCCTGTTTATGCGACGGACAAATATTCCCTGCCAAATGTTGAGCCAGTTAGAATATTGATGTCTCAACGTCCGTTTTAATTAAAAAGCTGACAGATTAGATATTGCAGTAATCCTAATACACTCTTTATGTGTTTGAAAATTGCAACAGAATACAAAACTTCATCATTAAATAGTATTTCTTATTCGAAAAAATAACATCCAATCTCCTCTATAATATACAAGGACAGGACACAGGACAGTAAAAACATTTTGACATTTCGGGAACGACACAAAATCTGTTGTTATGTTGTTTTTTGTTTTTGGTTTTTGTTTTTGTTTTTTTTTTGTACGTTTTGAGGGTAGATAGTAACACATACGGTATTACTCAGAGGATTTGACATTATATTTTTTTAGAAACAGTCTTTTTATTTCCCTATATCATACATCGGCAAACGAATACCGAAGCAAAAGTAAAAAACAAAAGATCTTTCTCAGAATTAAACATACCTTTAGGAGGTAGACCTAGTTTAAGGTACTCTTATCATTTTCTTAAATATAATTCTAAGCTTTTATGTAACATAGATGATTTTTATTCTTTTTCACATAAATGTTTAAAAGCATCGATAAAACTGACTGTTTCAAACGCCTTATCGATATTAACAGTTGTCTCCCTTAACCCAAGTCTACTACATTAAATTTTAAAGGTCTGTGTAGCACCGTTTTCCTTATTATATAAAAGCCCTCTCTGAACAAAACATTCATAAAAAAATCATTCTAGATTTTTGGTGGCTAAAAATTAATATAAATGAACAGATAATAGAATATTTGTAAATGTAAAGGATAAACCTCCTACAAATACATGGTGACGTTAGCAAATGGAACAACACTTTTGTTGACTCTTATTTTGATGTCCCAATAAAGGCCTTCATCAATGACAAGAGTCTCATAACATAGCAAGTTTTTTATGGGCTCTATCAGCAACTTGAGAGCTGAATTCACTTGCTTAATGTCTAACACAGCTACTTTGATGTACAAACATGTACATACTTTGGTCATTGATGCGGAAAAGTCAACAATCAGCACCTAGTGTAACATGTGTTTGATGAAAGAAAGTCTTCAGATGGTAATTAATTTTGCTTCAACAAAGCTTTCGATGTTTGCTCTTTTCTGTTGTAACAAAAGCATATTTAAATTTGAATGTTTATTTACAGATAAGCCTGTCAATACTGAACCCTAGTGTAATTGGAAATATGTGTAAACAGACTTATTTGGAGAGAAAACTTAACCTACCGAATAGTGGATTTTTCGCGAGGTTCATATTTTCGGTATATTTACGAAGATTATGGGATCGAAATCGAAAACTAAATACTCGGTAAATTAAATTTGTGATATTTCTGTACATGATTGTTTTGAGCACATTTTTTTTGTTCAAATTATGGTCGTAAAAAAATTAATGTGCCTATTAGGGAACAAATTGTGAATTTTAACCCCAAACATTGACCGCTATTTGGTAGTTATGTGTTAACAAGGACATATGTCAATAAAAAACACAACCTTCAGTTTCAAAGATATTCGGGAAACCCAGATTACATTACTTACTATTGGTATTTATAACAAATGGTGGATCTGAAGGTGATGACGTCATAGAAAACTGCAGTTGGTCATTTTCAGGATCTTTTCCTGACACTGTAAAAACAATCTTTCCAACTGATGTCAGAGATGATACTGTTGTTTGTCCTTAAATTAAAATTTATCGTAAACAAAAGCAAGTAAAACTAGATTTGCAATTGCAAGCACAATAGCTGGTGTCGCCCCTGGCAGCCATTTCGATGCTTCCACATTGTTCGCAGCGTCAAAATTTGTTAAAATTGGAAAGTGTTGAAATTTTGACGTATTTCTGTAGCCATCTTGGAAATGGCGGCCATTTTGAAAATTTTTGTCGCATAGATTCCTTCCTCTCATCTTACCGAACATTTATACAAATTACTCTACGCAGTTCCTTAGACATTGAATCCCATTTTTTTCACGTAAATTGGCGGCCATCTTGGAAATAGCGGCCATTTTGAAAAAAAAATCGAAGTCTGCACTCCCTGCATGGTCATCCAACTACCTGCCAAGTTTAATTTGAATACATCAAGACGTTTTCCCAAATAAGCCCGGACAAAAATCATTGGAAGAACATAAAGAAAATAAAAAATGAAGAAACAATACAATAACAATATGTCGCCCCGACTACGTCTGGGGCGACATAATTATACCGATAAACAAATAATTCAGAACGAGACTATTTTTTCCACTTTACAGTGATAAATATGAGAAAGAAAGGAAATGGGATAAATTTCAAGGACACAATATCCCATCTCAAAGTTAAAACGACCCTAATCAAAGCATCAAGTCGTCCTGTACGATTTTCAACACAGTGAGGAACCTCACATCATAAAGGAAGCCCTAAATGGTCCCAAAACTTAAATAAATCAATGTATTTATTAGCCATAATATCAGACCAACAAACATTTTCTTAAGAGGAACTGATAGTACATGATAAAACATCTTGTTAAATATAAGAATGGTATTGTAATTGTAAAGTTCGTTTAAAACTTAAGTTATGAATAAGGAAAGACCCTGAGTGAAGTCAAGTTTTCCATTCGTTAATTGTGTTTACAGTATTTATACCACGATGTCATTAAATGTAATCAGATATCCTGCATTTATTCTCCTTTTTCTTAGGTAAGGGTCAATTTCCTGAAAGGCCCTTTATTTGAGCTATTACAAATTTGATTTTTACACGCACCATAGGGTCATTGTGTAAATCAGGGCTTACTCTTTCGCGGTTTATATTTAAAGGTACATTGCACCTTCAAAGTTTCAAAGTTCTTCAAAGTTTTGGAAATTTTAACCGTTTCAGTATTAGTGTAAATTGGGCCCTTTAATAATTAAGTTTTCACCTATTTTGTGGCAATGGGCGGATTTATTAAGGTGTAACAAAATTTTATGAAAGGTTTTTGCTCAAATTCAAAAGTACTTGATTAATTGAAAACTGATATAAACAAGTATAAAAATATGCATAAAGTAGTATATATTTTTTATCAACAAATGCGAAGCAGAAATTGAAACTCATTCAGAGAACATGTAGTTATTATCTGCAGAGAAATTTGCCAAATAGTAATATCTGCTTACTTTATTTTTGTCCATTACAACTGCTATGCTTCATTAAGAGAGAACCGAATTTTCCTTCTAAAGAAGAATAATCCAAAGACAATGCAATGACAGCTAGAAAGGAAAAATGAATGTAGACATACATACAGATGAACAAACGGACCCAAAAAGGACTATTTGGGAATTCATTTTTATAAGAGTGGACACAGGCGTAAATAAGTGAGACTGTTCATGCTGAATTTGAGAAAAAAAGTAAATAAAAACAGTTTGAAATGCAGATAAAAAAGCATCCCTTAGATTGATTTGGTATATTATGCAAGTGTTTATATAAGATGTTTATAGTTGTGTAAGTAACAGACTGGGTAACATACAGTTGCTCGAGTGACAACAAAGATAGTAGTAGTTACAATAAATAATGATACACTATTAAATATGAATGAACCGAATGAAGAATGATATATAAAGCAATAGGCACACTTCAGTTTAAAAACACTCATTTATAGTTCGACTATTTGTAAATGAAATAATTCGGCTTTCAATATCGATATCGATATCTTTTTTTTGATAATGAGTACTTCTTTTTTTTTAATACATGTTATTATGTACTTTTTGATTATGCTTTCCATATTGTTTGATTTTAATGCTGCTGATGAGAGGTTTCTCCTTGAAACACATGTAAAGCATAACGAAATTTACCGTATATTACACATGTATGCCTACTCGGGTATATTAATTGTATTTTTTTCTCAATATCTGATCCTTATTTTCCCCTAGGAATTTTTAAGAATTTTTTGTAATTATATTATTTGTTTTTCTTTTGTCATTGGCATCGGTCTAATTTTCCCTTTTTTATGAATAATCCCGTAACTTAGAATTCAAATATCTGGATATAAAACAATATTTAGTAAATATTGAAAACAATGAATTTAAGATAAATCATTTATGGACATCAAATCCTCTCCCAAACTGCAAATAAGATTTATAGTTGCAGACGAACATTAGATCACACAAAATCAAATTGACAATTCCAGACCTATGAAACTGGACATTTCCGTCTCGACACCCTCCCGTATGTTGAACCTTTATTGACATTAAACACTTATATAAATGTGTAAAATAAGATTACATGAAATTCTTTTATGTTACATGTCCCTATTTGTTTTATTAATTGGAAAGTGTTAGGTCACAGAGTTGGATCAATCGCAATCAAAGTAACAACTGATATTACATATATTTCTGTTGAATCTTGAAAAGAGAACTTTATTATATATTCAATATTAAATAATGTTTATCTGACACCATTTGCGTTATTTGTCACTGATAAAAAACATACTGATCAAATACCAACGTGTAAATATTGAAAAAGATTTACCTTGAATATTGACAAATTTTGGTGGCATATTCGGGAGAAGATAAATATAGAAGTCAGCTGCTGCACTGCGACGTTGATCTGCGCATGATATGGATAGGGTATAACTTCGTTGTGTATCATAACTCAATGTCTGACTACCTCTGATGTATATATCATATTCTGAAAAATAATTATGTCGAAATAATTGTAAAATAAACAAAAAACAATAAATTGAAAATTCCAGTTTTTTTTGTTTTTTGATTTTTTTTATTTTATTTCATTTTCTTTCTCTAATTAGTTGAATCGATGGCATGACCGTGGTCGGCCGGAAAACACCACATAAATTCAAATGAATGAGTATGTAATTATTCACTGCAGTTACCGACATCACAAGATGGCTGAAACTGCTTCGGCTAAATATTATTACTGTCGATCTTGTAATAATAACCAATTATTCTACGGTGTTTCTTGTCTAATTTTATACATTACTAAATAAGTGACTTAAATGCTAAAGGTTTTTTCAAAATTTCACCGTTTGAAAGAGAAAATAGCCGTAAGAAAAACTGCGATGATGTCGGTAACAGACAAAAATAAATTTTCGCTGATATCCGTAACTGAAAGTTCATATATCCGCAACTGGTATGGAGAACTATTGAATGAAATACGGAGTTCAGTGTTTGGTCAGGTTACATGTTCTTCATTTCATAAATCAGACAGTAATTTAGACGAAGGAACTTAAGTTGTGCAAAATATTGAATAATATTATTTAATAATATTGAAGCCATCCGTCCTTCTTCTAGAAAATTTATTTCTTGTTAGATTTATGTAGCTTTTTCTTAATGGTTTCTCAAGGGTGTTCAAAGAAGAGTTGTTGTCGAATATTTTGCAAGTGATATGCTCTTTGTGAGCGTTCAAATTTATTTTTCCATATGTATACAGTATCACAACAAGTGGAGTTCGTGGTAGAATATTTTGGCAAAAATTTTGCTCCTTCCGGTATGACATATTTGTTATTGAACTGACAGTACGCTACGGAAAAATGTAAAAATGTACCTGTTATTTAAGAAACGAATGCATTTTTTTGAAGTTTCATTAGGGTATGAAAGTGTTGACCGAAGCACATTTTTAATGAAGCGCGGAAGCGCTTCATGTTGAAAATATGCATCCGGTTAACACTTTCATAATCCATATGAAAATTCAAATAATAAATTTAATTCTAATAATTATATTTTAAAGCGGAATAATAAAAAACAAATTTATTTAAAGAAAAGAACATCATGTACACTGGGATTCTATTTTTACAAAATCATTCGCCACGTCGATAAGTGGTCAAGTGTGTTTCATGGGAATTGCAACTTCACATGGATATGCCACGTGATTAATGTTCACCTATCAAACTAACGGAAATTAAACGAATATGCATGAAATGTAATTATAGTTGTTTGATGTTTTTATATTGCATTGTGTGCAAATCATACGAAAAAAACCTACGAAAAGTCGAATTTTTGCTGAAAGACTGATTCTTGTATCTGTTCTGTCAGAGGCAAATTTTTGGCGAAATTTCCCAGCGGCAACTATGGGCGAAAATTCGTTTTGGCGATATCCAATAAACAAAGAAATTTCAATGATCTTTTGCAACACTTTAAATCTTGTCTGTGCCGCTGGTTTCGAAATTTCGAAATTTGCACTGGAGCAATAAAAATGGGCGAAATTATATTTCGAGTTGTCCGGTAATATGTGAAAACTTCTTACGTATTCACGATTTAACATTAAACTTTATAAATGAGTTCCATTATGTATGTTTAACTAATAATAGCAGACCTTTTGTATGATACCCCGGGTATGATACCTTGGGGCATGGACTTGAGGGACAGAAAAAACAACAACAAATACTGTACACCCCCCAAAAAAGCACACACACAACAAACATCAACAACAAAAACAAGTATTCCGCATATGACTGTAACTTTGTATATAACTTTTCGATAGGTTGTGTTTTAAAAGGGTATATTTGGAATAGCTTTGTTGATCCCTTATAAGCTTTAAGAATTTGAATTCAGTTCTGAATTCCAAAATCTGATTTGATTTTGGAATAATACCTGAATCTCTCAAAGACCGTTTATATTTTGGAATTCTATCAAGAAACCATATTTTTTTGTAAAGTATGTACAGTAATTATGATCATTATCAATGGTAAGATTGCGATTTTTTTTATTTTATTTTTGTAAATTTTCTCAAACTATCATAGACCTGTCATTGAATTATATATAGCAATATTTTTTGTCAATGGTGAGATGATCAAAATTTTTCACTCTCAAAGACTTGTTATTTTTTGGGAATTCTACGAAGCAAAGATATCTTTTTGAAATCCTTATCGCAATAATAATTGATATCAATAGTATCATTGCAGAAGTCTTTGATTCCAATTTTGGCGATTTTTCTGAAACTCTATAAGACATAAGATTTGGAATTGGAATTAGTAATCTATCTTGTTCAAGTCCTGTCACCACAGTTGTTTGAAGAGGTTATTTCTCTATTCAGAGATTAAATTAAGAAAAACCCTTAAGTAGTTCAGTTTCAAATTAAGTAATACACCAAATAAGTTAAGAAATGCTTAAGAATAATGTGTAAGTATAACAAAATCGACGGTCATTAGTTTAAGCCGAAACAGCGTCCGCCAGTCGGTGACTGCAGTTACGGATATCACATTTACCCACTGATAATTAGAAACATAAGTACGCAATGCAATGTAAAGAAATATATTTATTTTAACTTAGTTTTCATTTCCAGTACATAGTTATTAGTATAAAGACCACAAAAGTGATCACATGTAAAGCGTATTCTCACCACTATATCTGAATGAACTGAATGGGGGGGTCCACTGTCATGTGCTGTTTGTTCCTTCATAATATTTGTACCAAAAGGATAAAGAATTTTAGAGAAATTGTTCCAAGGAAACAATTAAAGTAGTATTTGTTCCTTTCGGAAACACTGGCAGTAGAATACCGAAGAACCAAAGGAGTGAAATTTACAAATGGCCAAAACGCGAACACGGAAAACAATGACGTTAGACACAAAACAATGACGTTAGACAGATAAAAAGCACCACAAAAATAGAAATCACAACATTCAAAACAAAGCACTCACAGTGTGAACTCCAGTGAAACTGAAAGTGACATCAGGTGCTCCGGAAGGGTAAGCATGTCCTGCTCTATTAACAGCACCCGCATCCAGGAAAATGTCATAGTCGGTAGTCAAATCCGAGCAGACATGAATCTAGCTGAAAATGCCCACTTTCATTTGGGATAAACGTGATTATCAATTGTTTCAAAGGGAAGAAATATTATGCCAATGTTTATAATATTTATTCCAAAGGAAATTGCTATGCGGAACAATTATATGTTGACACAACTGTGTTGCGTTACTAACAATATTTCAAAGTAATTTAGGTCCCATCTTGAAAATTAAGAGCTGCGATACTCTGTTTTCCAAAATGTTATTTCATACTCATTAGGTTGAATATAAATTCTAATGCAACATTTATATAACGAAGGTTTTGATTGGTCAAAACTGACCGTCAGTTCCACCATCTACACACCTGTGACAAAGAAGGTTCCCTGTTTAGTCTGGTTCCTAGTATTGTTACAAATTCACAATTGATTTGTTGCATTAGAATCGCAATAACATTACATTATTTGAATACCCGAGGGCGTCAATCTTGATTTGACGGTCAAAATAACCGTTTACAGGCTCCGCTACGCGTCGCCTATAAACTGCATTTTGACCGTCAAATCTACGATTGACGCCCTCGGGTATTCAAATAATGTACTGTTATTGCTTAATTCTAACGCCGCTTTATGGTAGTTACCATCGTTGATTTCTGACATATGGTCATATATAAGGACTCTTCTGTCTTTTTCCTATCTAAACATGTACAATATTTTGCCCATGAACATCTAACTTTCAAGTTATATTCTAAAGCATGTATCTTTGAGGAATTTTGGACAAAATATTAACACTTTATCTACCAGTGACGCATATAGTCGCTCTACTACATTAAACCTAAGACTGTATTGATGTGCACCATGGCCCTCCATACATTTCAACTGCAAATGTTTTGTGCGTGTCCTGTAGCCTAATGGCAAATGTCAACAGCAGTAATGTGTAGTAGTTTTTAAGACCACTTTTGCAGAAATAACGGCTGTTGAAAGAGCTCCAGAAACAGAAAATTAAAAAAATCGTCAAATTTAAGGGAGGGTAGGCAACTTCAAAGATATTTCCGCTTGAGAAAAGAAGGTGGAAATGCTCGAACTTCGGTTGAAAAATGTAGAAAGATGATTGAGAATAACAGAAATATCACTATTTTAGGAACAATGTCCCACAGAAAGAAACTGCGCCTAAATTCAGTGGAAAATAAGGAAATTGAGTGATTTTGACACTACCAGCTTTCCATATATTTCTCTGTCATGAACAATTCTTACGCTATTTATGTCAAAGATTCAGAAATGAAAGTGGTGTTACAGGCTTAACTACTGGCGCGAAGAAAAGCCGGTTCGGCATCACTTCCGGTTCTCTGGGATGCCTTTAGTACGAAAAAAAACGTCAAAACCACCTTTCTTAGGTGGGGGTTGGCTGTCAGCATCAACTATATTCTGTCTCATTTCATTTGCATATAATTTGCATAAATTTGCAAGGAAATGGAAATACGACTTTGTAGAAAAAAGCTCTAGTAGACAAAGAGTTAAGAAATCAACATTGGTCCTTCACCGTATTTTCAAGTCTTACAAATTTCTTTACCTTTCCATTAAATCTTTAATTGCTTGTATTTCAAAATCAAGTGCATGAAACTAATTTTTCGTTACTTATTGTCAACCTTTCATTAAGTTTTGTTAATGCAGAACACTTTTATGAGAATCTCATTACTTTCATTCAAAGTTAGCATCTACATTAAGTGAATCAAAGACTTATGAGATTATATGAGTACTCGGAAGAAGTTTTCTTGTGGATGAATGAGTTAATTGTCTATATTTATCACTCAGAACGAATATACACATTACAGAAATCGTATTTCTTATTGAAACATCGTTATAAATAAAACAAAAAACGGTATATTTTTCTTCAGTTAATTTATCTTTTGTGTTTGAATTTAAACATCTATAAAACATTATATTACAATTTTATCACAAATAATAAATTTGAGCCCAAGTGGTTGAATAATGACAAAAACCTTTAATGAAATAAAACTGGTGTTTTCTTTTATAGATTCAGTGCAAGTTTTGATTGTACCGTAACTTTATACAAAAAATACCTGGAAATACAATTGTTGATATTTTTTCTCACGGTAAGTCTATCAAAGATTACTTTTTCAATAAATGAATAGAAATAAGTTTATCATCCTCTTTAAATCGTAACCAAAGGGTTTTTTTATTATTGTTATTTGACCGGTTAATACTCGACTCTATGACAAAAAATAATAGTGTCTATAATTTGTTCAAGCTAACTTACCAAACTGATTGGACCCGATTTGCATGTAATATATTGATGTGGTAGTTGTAATCAAACACGTGACTGTATCATTAGTTGGATCGGTTACAGATACAGTGTAAAGAAGCGTTTCTGTTGATGTATCCTCCCGTATCTCAGTACTCATCGGTAAGTTAGTAATACTTGGTGGCTATGGCATAAAAAAGGAAAAACACTAGTAACATCAAATGCAAACTTGAGTTACATAAAAATGATAAACAAATAAGCTAGAGTTGGTAAGAGACCATAAATAATTAGATATACTAAGATGCAATATCCTCAATTCGAGATTGTACATGTACCAGTTTACCTATTTTTTTCAAAACAATGCATTTTACAATGCTTTTTGCATAATATCTATTCTCGTTTGTCATCCGTTTATACTTTTTTATTCTAAACATTTAAATATAGCAAAAATAGCTTATTTTCCGACAGGCCCATTTGTTCTACGCAAATATATACGGGTTCATTCCGACAAAATTCTAAACTTTGGAAGCAACCCACTTAATGTAAAAAAGACACAATACATACAATGATGTAGTATAAATCTTGTTCTTAAAGTTTCTCGAAGCATTGAATGATATCTCATAATTCATTTAGAAATTTGCAATATCTGATTTTTTTTTAATCTTGCTTAAAACGAAGGGGGATCCTCATCGTACAAAGTCTATCCTTTCCTGATTTTGGCTTTCAATTAAGATCATATTGGTGATTTACTCCCTGTAAGCTTTTTTCTCTAATTATATGTGAAGCTTAAACCGGTTCTGACCCATTAGATCATTTTCATATTTATCGTATGTCGAATAAAGCTCAGTGCTATTCCCCGCCTTATCTATTCGCAACACAATTCTCGTTTTTTTTTATCGATTATCATTAGAGGAAATGATTATACCACTTTATCCCGATTATTACCATTTTTTAATTAAATTTAGAAATTTTGAAATACTCAGTAAGCCTCGCAATTATGTACATATAATGTACAAAAGACACAATACATAGAATCACTCATGTTTCTGTGTTTTATCTTAAAATTTCTTGAAGCCTTAAATGACATCTCATAATTCATTTAGAAATTTCCTGTATCTGATTTGTTTTTAATTTTGCTTAAAACTGAGGGGATCCTCATCGTACAAAGTCTATCCTTTCCTGATTTTGGCTTTCAAATAACTAAATACCGAGGTTGCTGTGAATTCACTTTCTGCATATGCGCATTTCGACATTTTATGTCTCTTCAGTGCAGATAAAAACTAAACGTTTAGAAGATCACATACTCAAAAATATTAAAAACTGATAGAGAACAAATTAAGATCATATTGGTGATTTACTCCCTGTTAACTCTTTTCTCTCAGGATATGTGGAGTTTAAACCGGTTCTGGCCCATTAGAAAAATGTTCATACGTAACGTTTTTCAATGAAGCCCGTTGCTATTTCCCGCCCTATGTATTCGGAATACAATTCTCGGTGTCTATCGTTTATCATTAGAGGAAATGATTACACCACTTTATCCCGATTATTGCCATTTTTATCCACTCTTGATAGTTAATTTAGAGAAATTTTAAAATGCTCGGCAAGCCTCGCAGTTGAAATTTTAAAATTTAACTATCTCTAGTGGATAAAATATAGTAATGAACGGTGTAAACATATTTCGGTTGATTTTTTTCCGAGCGTTTTGATCTAATCTGTATTGAATAGACATAAAGAGTCGAATTGGCAATCTGTAGACACTAATTTTACAGTAACCATGGTATAAGGTTATTTATTAGTTAAGAAGTTAACATAGCTCTTCATATCAGGTAAGGTAAACTCAACAGCTGATACTACAATTTTTGGTAATGTATTTTTCTTGAATCTATTAAAATGACGATGTAAACAACGAAAAGATAACAAAAATGGAACATAAATTAAGTTGAACAGATGTCATGTATATAGTCATGAGTCAAGAACTTGTTCAGTGATTGTAACTTTCATCCTCAAGTAATTATTTTGCCGTGACTAAGACATAAGCTTAATTTCACGTCTTCGCGGATATGACATTAACGGTTTTACTTCACCCTGGATTGACTCACTGTTAGTGCGACGGGGTCCTTGGCGTAACAGGAGAGGCTTGTTTAGGGTATATTGGGATACGGGATATTTGCCACTTTTGTTAATGGGATATGGGATACTTGAGACAAAAAGTACTGGGATATGGGATATTTGGACTACGGAAAACGAGATATTTCAATAATTAATGGGATATCTTCAGTTTTCAAAGGGATATTTTCGTCTAGACTTACTGGGATACGGGATATTGGTGCCCGCCCCCCTAAACAAGCCTCACAGGACATGCTTACCCTTCCATTTAAACTGATTTCCCTCTCGGTTTCTGTAGGAGTTCTAACTATATGAGTTCCTTATCAGTTCTAAATGTTATGTTTTCATTTATACGCTTTGTGACTGTATTATGTCTTTGTATTTCTGAATTCTCGTTTTTTACAGTGTCTCAGTACTTTGATTTTTGTAATAACCACATCTTTTATTCTTTCGATATTCTGTTACCGTTGTAAATACTGTAAAATCAAAAACAATTACGGACTGTCAGTTTCCGGTTTATCAACATCCCAGAACGAGCAATACATTATCTAAGGATTGCATCATATTGTCATTCCATTTTTGAACTCCTGCGTTTTAAAAGAAATGCAAAGGTTTATCAAGCGAGTTTTTTGCAAATGATGTTTCAAGGAACAATAAATTGGCATTATACTGCTTAATATAAAAGGAATATAAAAGAAACTAAAAAAACACTAGGACCAAACCAAGTTAAGTTATGGATAGCCATTAAAATGACCTTTGTTGTCATATTGAACGAGAAAATAACCGAAATTTCGCTATATATGTAGCCATAACTATGATAAGCAATCTTAAAGTAGTCATTGTATATGAACAAATAAAAAGATAAAAGGAAATGACATAAATGAACATGTGACAAAATCCCTATAAAAACATGATAAGATTAAGCGAATGGAACAACGTTTTGATTGTTGTTTAACGTTGTTTTAAATCATCAATTCAAAGATAGTTGTAACAAAACGCCATTTCATAGCACCTGGATATTTCATTAATGTACCCACAAACATTATTATAACTTCGATTGAGAAGCAAAGACAAATTCATTTTAATTATGGTCTTCATTAAGCGAATCTAGAAGCCCGTTTCACAGCAGAAACAGTAGGTGCTACTAAGACTGATCCATTTCCATTTTCGTTTCCTCAGTTAAATGGACCATCGCCATCAGAACTCTGAAAAATGTCACTTGATTCTTTTTTTAAGGCTTCAAGTTAATTAAAATGCAGGTCGATTACACAGAGAATTCTGTTTATTATATAGTATTTTAAAACAAACTCGCTAGAAAACAACATTGTGATTTTTGCTTGGGGAGGGTGGAGATTGATTTTTTTTTCAAAATTGTTCCGACTCTTATTTGAAGAAACTAATAATTTCTCAATAGAACAAGAAAAAAATCTGATATACGATATTAATATTTAATTTGGAAAAAATAATTTGCAGCACAAAATTAAATATTACTCGAAATAATTATGCACAAGGCAAAATTCCATAACACTCGAAGAATATCAAATAATTTCCAACATTTGTTTTATGAAGTTAACGAAAACCAACCGTCAGTCCAAACATGAATAGTCAAAAGACAAGAACAACCACTAAAACACAAAGAAACAGACGCATCACATGTGTACGGCCAAGACACCTAGACCACATTAAAAATACAAAAATAACGAAGTTGCAAAAATGAACAGTAAATTTAGTTATGCTGTACACGTGTTTGAAGGAGTAACCTCTCATCAGCAGCATTAAAATCAAATAATATGGAAAGTCATAATCGAAAAATTGTAATCAAAGAAGTACTCATTGCCATAAATATCGAAATAGGGAAATAAAAATCATGGGAGAGATGAGTTGAACCGACCTGAAAGTGAAATCAGTATGGGGACACAGGAAGGAAGATTAATGAGTTTTGAAGAGGCCTTTCAAAATACAAAGCAATTTTAATGTTTGTAAATGTACTTCATTTACCTCATTTCGCAGAATGTTTACTGTAAAATCACCTGAAATTCCTCTTCTATGATCACTGCAAGTTATTGATAAAATGTAGGAAGATGTGGTGTCATAATCAAGAGACACTCCAGACTTCAGAAAAACGCCGTAGTCATCTGAATACAAGAAAATGCAACATTTATTGATATAATGAATCTGTTCTTCGGCAAGAAATTATTATCAAACTAAAAGAAATAACAATTCATACCAATCAAACAAGTAATTTTCTTCCTCCTCTGTTTAAGTACATCGACAAATGAATACCGAAGCAAGAACGATGAAAGGGGGAATTCTTAAATCATAATTCCAAAATCACGGCAAATCACATCCAACACATCCTTTGTTTAAGGAAGTGTTTTCTCATATGCGTACTGTATGTAGAAAGAGAAAATGCCACTGTTCAAAAAGACTTATGATGTTAAAAAGGGAATATTTCAAAATAAAATACTTTGGTGTTAGTTCGAAAATGCCTATTATTTTACTCTCAAAGCTCTATCTTAATTTATCGATAATGCTCGATACTACAAAAAAAATTTGTTTGGCCCTACAAAATGAAATAGCAGGCTATAGTGCATTTATACCAAAGATTTACGAGTTTGACACCAAAATACAAAAATACCAAAGTTGCAAAAATGAACAGTAACTTTAGTTATGCTGTTCATGTGTTTCAAGGAGTGACCTCTCATCAGCAGCATTTAGATAAAACAATATGGAAAGCCAAAATCAAAAAATTGTAAACAAAGAAGTACTAATTACCAAAAATATCCAAATAGGAAGCCAAATCAAGTACTAAGGACATCCACCGAGTGCCATAAACGGAATGAAGCCGTAGTATTTCTATAGGGTTAGAATTTTGATAAAACGGTAAATTTCTATACATCGCTAGGTAAATGTTCGTGCCAGACAAGTCTGACTATTGGACTGGTGAATACCCTCGGGGACCTCTGGTCCACCAGCAGATCTGCCAATAGAAATACTCCCAAGTG
>MJUU01070966.1:128329-169159 GCA_002080025.1 Modiolus philippinarum
TTTTTCCAAAGCTAGTTCCAGTCCATTAATTTGTGAAAGGATGTGGCTTTAACTGTACATTTGTTTTTGAAATTTACATAATATCAACACATAAAATTTGAAACATAATCTGATTATCTACCCTTAATTACAGGACTCGAAGAAATCCTAGAAATATGTGATGTTGCGGGGGACATATAGCTTCTAATTGGTAACTCAAAGAATGGCGATTTAGATACATAGAATGAAACTTCTGTGTTGAAATGCAGAAATTTAAAATTTGTGATTACTTTTGCAAATTTTCTAATTTAATCATATTTATTTTAGGAAAGGGTCTTTTAAGAATTATTTGATTGGTTACCTTAGTTTGTGGTAAGATACTAAATATTCATTATGAAACAATAAAATGTTTCTGTACACTACAATATTTTTTATTCTATTTTGCATATTCCAAAAGAATTTGAATTAAATGATGTAAATGGAATGGTTAAGTCACAATCAAGATTTATTTAGTAAAAAAAATATGCATTCAGGCAAGCAGTTTTAGTTCTTACTTTTTAAATACATGTTTATTCTTTTACTCAAATCATGGTCCCTATGGGTACTTAGATAATCAATGTGTATATCAACATCAATATCTTCTTACAAACATGGGAGGGTTTATCTTAAGGAAACCTGTTTTTAATCCGTGGACGCGTTACATTACTGTATTGCTGAAGCGGCAACTTTTAGGTTGACATTGGTATATATGACATGTCATTCTTCGATTTTCAGCAGTACATCTTCTGCATTTTATAAAAAAAAATAACTTTGGCAATTTTTGTTGTCGATACATTCTTTGTATATCATAAATTGCCGCTGCCTGATTACCTTTTGATCATAAAGTTGTCCGTTGCCTGAAATTCAGGTGATCATAAAGGGGCCGTTGTATTGGATATTTTTCATAGCTTTGAATGAGGCTATTTATATATTCAGAACTGCAAAGAAATGTGTTAAACGAGAAAGGAAACCAATATATCGGACTGCAAACATTGAAACAAACCATTCAACTGTGGTTTCTTCTTTTTATATGGTATAATACATTGTCATCACGCAGAGCCCTCGCTTGTTTTGCTTTTGTTAAACATAATCAAGTGTTGTATCACTAAAACATGTATTCCTTGAAGGACAAAAAGTTGTAAGACATTCCGTAAAAAGAAAATACATTACTACATTACTGTTCTTTTTGTTTATTTCCCTTCAACAATTTACTCTATCCATCATTGTCCTCCATTCTTTTCAAAAATGGTCCGTTGCTTGATCTGAAAGTCGCCGTTTCTCCCGAAAGGGTCCGTAACGACTAGCCACCGTGTAAAAGGAAATGACATAAATGAACATGTGACAAAATCCCTATAAAAACATGATAAGATTAAGCGAATGGAACAACGTTTTGATTTTTGTTTAACGTTGTTTTAAATCATCAATTCAAAGATAGTTGTAACAAAACTCCATTTCATAGCACCTGGATATTTCATTAATGTACCCACAAACATTATTATAACTTCGATTGAGAAGCAAAGACAAATTCATTTTAATTATGGTCTTCATTTAGCGAATCGAGAAGCCCGTTTCACAGCAGAAACAGTAGGTGCTACTAAGACTGATCCATTTCCATTTTCGTTTCCTCAGTTAAATGGACCATCGCCATCAGAACTCTGAAAAATGTCAATTGATTTTTTTTAAGGCTTCAAGTTAATTAAAATGCAGGTCGATTACACAGAGAATTCTGTTTATTATATAGTATTTTAATACAAACTCGCTAGAAAACAACATTGTGGTTTTTGCTTGGGGAGGGTGGAGAGTGATTTTTTTTTCAAAATTGTTCCGACTCTTATTTGAAGAAACTAATAATTTCTCATTAGAACAAGAAAAAAATCTGATATACGATATTGATATTTAATTTGGAAAAAATAATTTGCAGCACAAAATTAAATATTACTCGAAATAATTATGCACAAGGCAAAATTCCATATCAAATAATTTCCAACATTTGTTTTATGAAGTTAACGAAAACCAACCGTCAGTCCAAACATGAATAGTCAAAAGACAAGGACAACCACTAAAACACAAAGAAACAGACGCATCACATGTGTACGGCCAAGACACCTAGACCAAATTAAAAATACAAAAATACCGAAGTTGCAAAAATGAACAGTAAATTTAGTTATGCTGTACACGTGTTTCAAGGAGTAACCTCTCATCAGCAGCATTAAAATCAAATAATATGGAAAGTCATAATCGAAAAATTGTAATCAAAGAAGTACTCATTGCCAAAAATATCGAAATAGGGAAATAAAAATCATGGGAGAGATGAGTTGAACCGATCTGAAAGTGAAATCAGTATGGGGACACAGGAAGGGAGATTAATGAGTTTTGAAGAGGCCTTTCAAAATACAAAGCAATTTTAATGTTTGTAAATTTACTTCATTTACCTCATTTCGCAGAATGTTTACTGTAAAATCACCTGAAATTCCTCTTCTATGATCACTGCAAGTTATTGATAAGATGTAGGAAGATGTGGTGTCATAATCAAGAGACACTCCAGACTTCAGAAAAACGCCGTAGTCATCTGAATACAAGAAAATGCAACATTTATTGATATAATGAATCTGTTCTTCGGCAAGAAAATATTATCAAACTAAAAGAAATAACAATTCATACCAATCAAACAAGTAATTTTCTTCCTCCTCTGTTTAAGTACATCGACAAATGAATACCGAAGCAAGAACGATGAAAGGGGGAATTCTTAAATCATAATTCCAAAATCACGGCAAATCACATCAAACACATCCTTTGTTTAAGGAAGTGTTTTCTCATATGCGTACTGTATGTAGAAAGAGAAAATGCCACTGTTTAAAAAGACTTATGATGTTAAAAAGGGAATATTTCAAAATAAAATACTTTGGTGTTAGTTCGAAATGCCTATTATTTTACTCTCAAAGCTCTATCTTTATTTATCGATAATGCTCGATACTACAAAAAAAATTTGTTTGGCCCTACAAAATGAAATAGCAGGCTATATATAGTGCATTTATACCAAAGATTTACGAGTTTGACACCAAAATATAAAAATACCAAAGTTGCAAAAATGAACAGTAAATTTAGTTATGCTGTACATGTGTTTCAAGGAGTGACCTCTCATCAGCAGCATTTAAATAAAACAATATGGAAAGCCAAAATCAAAAAATTGTAAACAAAGAAGTACTCATTACCAAAAATATCGAAATAGGAAGCCAAATCAAGTACTAAGGACATCCACCGAGTGCCATAAACGGAATGATGCCGTAGTATTTCTATAGGGTTAGAATTTTGATAAAACGGTAAATTTCTATACATCGCTAGGTAAATTTTCGTGCCAGACAAGTCTGACTATTG
Organism: Modiolus philippinarum; assembly: GCA_002080025.1. NCBI lineage: Eukaryota > Metazoa > Mollusca > Bivalvia > Mytilida > Modiolidae > Modiolus > Modiolus philippinarum. The sequence continues at coordinate 131,723 of MJUU01070966.1, forward strand.
GACTGGTGAATACCCTCGGGGACCTCTGGTCCACCAGCAGATCTGCCAATAGAAATACTCCCAAGTGTAAAACTCATTTGTGTAAAACTCATTTGTGTAAAACTTTTCCAACAAACCTGCTAAACTGACGGATACGTCAGATACAAAAGAATTTGTATTTAAAAACACATGTGTTTGTGTCATTTATCTATACTGCTAAAAAAAGTTACTTAAATTTTCTTTTTCTGTGCTTTGTGACTGTCTAGCGTCGTTGTTTTGTGTCTGGCGTCATTGTTTTCTGTGTTTTCGTTTTGGCCATGCCTTTGGACTTCGATTTTTGTTAATTTCACTCCTTTGTTCCTTCGGTATTCTACTGCCGTTGTTTCAAAAAGATTCGAATACTAATTCACAACTTTGCGTGTTTATGACAAACCTGCTCAGTTGATGATATAAGTAAATCTATTAAAAACTCAGTCTATCTGTGTCTCTGCACAAACCTGCTTAACGGAAGGCTTCTTCATCAATAATAACCCATGTAAACAATGGATGGATATGGAGTAAATGTCCATGAGACAAAGCCCCTTCAAAAACATGGTTGAACAAAGCAAAGGAAGTAGACTTTAATTGTTGTTCTTCATCAAAATGAGGCCTTCAACGATGCGCATGTGTTTGTATAATTCAATGAATTTATTAAATTGGTGGTTACTTTGAATGTAGAATTTTTTTTTCAAAATGCATGTGTTAACGTAATTCAAGAAGCCTGCTAAAATGGTTACTTCAAATACAATTTAAAGTATTTGTTTTCAGAACTCGTGTGATTGCGTCGTCCAAGAAACCTGTCTCATTGATATATACTTCAAAAACAAAAGAATGTTTATTAAAAATTCATATGTTTGTGTCGTCCAACAAAGTTACTACATTTTCACTTCTAATACAGTCGTATGAAAATTTAAAGGCATATCCTACTATTGTTTCTGCGCATTTTGTTTTTGAGCCTTACTGTTTTGTCATTCTTTTATGACGTCGAAAATTTCCTGGGAAGTCGAGCTTTAAGTTTTGTAATTCATTTATGACGTCTTGATATTTTTCGGGCAGTTGGAACGACGAATAAGGTTCAGTTTATGTTCTAGCGGTAAAGAATAAATGGAAAAATTCAAATTATACCCTATGAAGACCACTTCATTAAATAGTTTACCAACAGTTTTATTTCTATTTAAAGACAATGTCAATTTCAATTGATCTTCAAACTTCTACTTCAAAATACGTTAAAGAATTTCTTTTTAAATGTTTGGTTAGCACCAACTATATTTAACAGGTCGCAATTATCATAATACGGTAGGACGCTCACCAAAGCGAATAATCGAATCAAATTATTCAAAGGACAGTTTTAGACATGGGAAGAAAAAAACAATAAAAGAAAATAAAAATTATAAAATAATAACGACCTTTGACTAGACCCTTCAACATAGTTAACATAGAATACTATCAACCCAATATTGATAAATATGGTGGGCTAACGGACCCTGGGCGATCGGGAAAGTGGGCGAACGGACCCTGGGCGAACGTGAAAGTGGGCGAACGTGATTGTGGGCGAGCGGACCCGAATTCTTATTTTGCCCTTTTGGGTATTATACTTTTTATGTTCCGTGAACGCACGTTTTACCAGTTTGTGCATATATATGGCAATAAAAGGAAAAAAATAATTACTGGACTACATTTTATTACATATTCGCACAAAAATATAATGTAAATTGTGATTATATACTGTGTTTCAAATTATGAAAAATGCTATCTGTATGACGAAAAACCCGCCATTGTATTCCCGCCATTTTCGGCTTTTACATGTTTTTTACAAATATCTTTTTCCCCGATTCGGTGACCCTATTATTTTATTTGCTTAATCCGTTGAGTTGGTAACACCCTATCGTCTGTGAAAATATTATCAAATTATCATATTTCAATTTTTTGCGATCAGCGATTTTGTCGTATTGTGAGTAAAATGGCGGGAACTTAAAAATCGTGCCGTTTATACCAAAATTTGCATATTTTTTATTTTGTTGTAACATATTGTTTTTCTACACACCATGAAGCATTAAAAATAATTTAAGTTCAATCGAACTCTACAATATAGTAAAAATATAGGCAATATAGTATCTAATCAATACCTTCAAAACAGGTAAATACAGATGACGTCATAGCTCTAAAACTAAGTCGGTGATCCCCCATTTTTTTTAGCTTAATTTAAAGTTTTCATGATTAATATTGTACAAAAGGAATATCAAGAAGAAATCATATTGGAGTTTGAATAGTAGGATATGTCTTTAAAAACTTATGTGTATCATCTATCAAACCTTTGGAAATGATGCAAATATAACAACACGTAGTAGTATTCTATGGGTTGGGGTAAACACATTTATCAGTAATTTGTATGAATTCCCTTTGATTTACAGAGATTTATAATGTCAGAATCAATGAACTTAGCAAATTCACGAAATTATCTGGTCACTTTGAAGACGTCTTTTGCGGGTTGCTATGCTGACGTCATGTTTTGTACTTTTTGTTGTGTTTATACGTTGAATGAAGAATAATCTATTTACAGCGCTAAAATATAAATTTGAGTATGATTCAATTTATTTAAGAGTATTATTTTTAATTTTGTGAATCACAAATAAAAGAACATATGACATTATGTTATTGGATATGGACTTTATCACGGCGTTACACATCAAGCTCGCCCTAACGGGCTCACTTGATACTAGCTGTGATAAACTCCGTGTCAAAAACAAAATGTCCTATATTCCATATATACATAATAATTCAAAGATTAAGTTAATTGTCCTAAAAATAATAAAGAACAAAAAAAGAAAGTTTACGAGTACGTTAATGTCAAAGATGTTTTCGCTTTACAGTCAGTACTTTGTCAAATATTTTACCTGTATAAATTCCGTGACTGGTTCGATAAAGTTACTTATGTTATCGGTTGTGTTTTCTTATCCTCTATGCACACGGGAATTCTTGATTAGGTTTGTATTTTCAAAACTTTTTATCTTTACGTTTGATCACGGTACATAATTATGGTTTAACCACTTTTATAGCTACTTTTTTTGTTTTTGTGTATTTTGTTTCGAACTGTTTCCCAGCTTTATTATACATATGGATTAAACAAATGCAGAAGCAAAAAGGGAGAAGGGGAAGATTCTAAAAAAAAAATTAAACAAAACACGGCAATTCAGATTTAATACTAATTGAGACAACATGACAAAGACAAAACAAATAAAGATCAAGATGTGCGAACCCTATAAAAACTTTAGGCATCAGCTCATGCTCCTGAAGGGTAGGGATGATCTGTTCTACGCATGGCATCCGTCGCACTTTCAATGAAAAGTCAGGTTTTGTCATTGTCTGTGCTTGTCAGTTCGGAAACGAACGCTAAGCCTACTTATTTGCGTTTTTTTTCATTTGTGAAATAGAATCATTGTTACGATCTGTCATCTGTAAAATTCTGTAGTTACAATTGCAACACTGGTTGAACATACCTGTACGTAAATAGCAAATGAATTGTGAAATGTACACGCCATAAGCCGGAGATTTGGGAATACCATTGCTCAAAAACACGAAATTCACCATTAGAAAGTCCGAGTCTTCTAGTTTGTCGAAAGTTATGTTTTCAGACGTCCAGAGTAGTTATAATTGAGATGAAGTGCAGATATATGCTGATAATGGCGTATCAGTTGGTAGGATACTACATAAAACAATACTGCTTAAATGATTGTAACTTTAATTAAATAAAAAACCAGAAGTGTGTGTGTCATCCAACAAAGTATATTTTTACATTAAAAATGGGTTTGTTCAAAACAAACAGACCTAAAGAAACAAGAGGCTACCTTGTTAAGGCAACAAAAGAATATTCTCTGTACCTTTATTCCCTAGAAGTTATTTCAAAAGTAAAAGTATCTCCTATTCGTGGTGTCGAACAAGGGTTATATTCCTTCATGAAAACTGCATTTGGTTTTCTTCCTTTGTATTAATTAATCCTTAATTTTTTTTAAGATGGGTTGCACTTCCAAGGTTTACATTGGCTAAGAAATCAATGAAAAGTCGTAGTCAGTTATATCATAGTGTCGGACAATAATAATATTCCTTCATGCAAATTACCATTTTGTTTAGAAGGAGTTGTGCTTGCAAAAAAAATGTGAACATACAGACAGACAGAGTGCTTCCCATATACCCCGTAAAACTTTATTTGCGGGGGTATAGTAATAGTACCATCAGTTAGTTATGAAACGCATGTGTGTGTCATTCATTAAGCTATCTAAAATGATGGTCTTTTCATAAAGCATCAAGGCACATTTATGTGCCTGTAATCAAACAAGAATGTTGAAATGAATACGACTACTTTTTGTGAGAAACGTGTACTGAAAACAAAATTGAGTAATTTATCCAACAAACCTGCTGAAATAATGGACACTTCAAATATAGTCGTGTGAGTAGTCAAAACACATGTATGTGTATCAGTGACATCAACATCCGTAACATTCAAAGTATACAGAAGTGTTTTGGTGGATAAATCTTCTGAAATACTAGTTGAGTTGGGTAAATTTTCGATGACTGGAGGCTAAAAGACAAAATACATTAAAAATAATTCTATAAAAATAAAGATGCGAGTGCAACTGTTTGTTCTTGTATAATTGGGTTCTGGAAAAAATTTTTGAGGTCGCATCCACCCTAAACTACATATTCAAGGTCTCAAACCTTATATCAATATCATTAATATTTAAGAGGCTGTCCACGAAGAAATCAGATGACTGGCACATGATAAATTTGATCCCTAAAATATTTTCGTATTGAATTTTCGTTGAATTAATAAAGAGGAATTTTGAATTCCATATCTGCCACAGATGGTTCAAAATATGACATTTACATTCCTTAAAAAGGCAACTTTTTTTTTGATAAATCAAGGAGTTATCTCCTCTTTATTTTATATTTTCTAGTTCTTTCTATCCTATTTATTTCTCTAAAATCAGGGTCACAAATTAAAAAAAAACTTAATTTTGAAGATAATGTGTGTTTGCGTTTCAAAAATGCTTATAGATTTATTTTTAAAAACAAAATTTGTCATGTTCCACTGAGCCACTACCTGATTTTCGTATGGACATTCACTTAATATATATAAAATTTGTTTCAAGTTATACCTACATGAATGCAGCAGATCGAGCTTACCCTCCCGGTGCACCTGATCATACTTTGGGGATTCACGTTGACAGTGCTTTAGTTTTGTTGGCGTTCTTGTTCATTTTTGTCTATTTTTGATCTTTGTTTAATTGTCTATATTTGTGTTAATTGTTATTAACCTTGATTCCGCATTTCTAATGTAAATTACCCCTTTCCTGCTTTTTTTTTTGCTGCTTTCTTTATTTGCTGGTCGATGCTGGATTTTAATTTATTAAAAAAAACATTATTTTCACCGGCGGATCAAGCCATCGAAAAGGGAAGGTTTCAAAGGGAGTACGGAAAAGGTGAAGTTTCAACCTACTTTTTGCCAATTTTTTGTCCAAATTCTTCACCAAAATTAAATATTAATCATAATCATAATTAATTTTTATAAACCCCGGGAAACCCCCTCTGAATTGGCCAATGACTTATGATTATGATAAATTAACAAACGAAAAAGCAACACCAAAAATGTTACTGTTTTCATTTACTTTTTCTCAAACTTAACTCTAAATTCGAAATTCATGCTAACTACATGATGCTACAAATGTAACTACGAGACAGTAGAAGAAAAGACGAATTTATTTACTCTCTGAGGGAGATGAAGTATATTATAATAGGCAAGGTGGGCCCATTTTGGTGAATAAAGATTTTCTATTTCTATAAAAAGGTAATCAACAGCTTCATTATTGGGAATGCTCGTCTATAGAGCACTTATGTCTATCTTGATAATATTTGGACTTGTATTCTTTACATCAAAATTTCAAAGACACTCATTGCATAATTGGTGTCTTCATGTAGGAAGGGAAATTTACACCGATCGGTTTAATATCTCGCAATGGATGTTGAATAATTTCTCCGTAGGACAAATGAACACAGAAATAATGGTCTTCCTGGATTACAAGCTTAAGATTTTAGAACTTTTGGAATAATATAAAATTCTTGTGGTTCAAGGTTCAGTAACGATCAAATGTTTGACGTCTGAGTCCAGAATGTATTTATCAACACCATCTAATATGAAATTTTCGATTTTTTAGCATTGTTTTCATTCAATTTTATGTTAAAATGACTGTTATATGTCATTTATTTGAAGAAACTTTATCCAATGTGTATTTACTCCATATCTTTTCATTGTAAATGGAAGTCCACAGCTAAACGGTTAAAAAAGATTGAAAATACAAGTTGAATATTGAAGTTCGAAATTCCTACCACAACGCCGAGTTAATGACTGCAAGAATAGGATACCAGGAATGCTTTGGAGTTCAAATAGAAAACTGTGTACGGAACCAATTTAAAATTTCAGATAATCCAGAAGATGGGTCAGAGGAATTCTCATCTCTATCAAAAGAACGCATTGAGTGGAGACTTTTTTGTTAATGACAGAATAAATGTGAATCGTACACATCTACCTGTGGCTAAAGAGAATGCGGCCGAAGTTGTGGTTTCAAAATAGAACGTGGGGTTATGATCAAAATTTTTAGATGTAAATATGAATTTTGTTGGTATAACACCACTAATTCAGTCTCCCATAGACTCCCATGTTAAATTGCGCATGTTTCAAATTTTGTAAAAATTTTACTAAAAGTTCAAATGAAGTGACACGTGTCTCAACTTAAAGAGGCATCTTTCAAGAAACTCTCATGAGAAAATCAACCCCCCTTAACTTGCATATAAGAAAGAACTGGTTCCCGGAAGTGAACAACACAAGGATCGGTACTTCCTGCTTGAATTTGACAGAAAAAATTCCTCCGCCGCCAATGCCCATAAAATTTTTATTTCTTGACAAAATGATATAAATTTAGGCTCAAAAGAAGCCTTACAATATAAACTTTTCAATTAAATAAGATTCAGCTGCCAACACTTTGAATATGTAACAAAATAAACACTATATTGGAACTATATCGTCTCCTATAAGGACTAAATTCACATATGTGCCCGACTGGTTTCCGAATTAGTGGTGTTATACCTATAACAGAAAATAATGGCCCGTAGATCCATTACTGCTTATATTTCGTCTTCTACAATGTATATGTAACGTAAAACACCCAATTTCAGATGAAAAAATCCATAATCACAAAATTTATGGGCTGAAATAAAAACGTGCATATCAGTGCGTTTGCACTTGGATTTTCGGAATTTTCATACTATTGCATTATCGGATCTATTAAAGGTTATTAACTGCATTTTAGTGGAGTGAACTTCTAAAATGTAACTTATTTCATGCTAAAAATATGTTGAAAACAAACATTGATATCTAGTCTTAAGATTTGAAACCTATCGTTTATGAAAAAAATGCTTCACCAACACCCCCCCCCTTTCCATAGGTGGTGCAAAACTGCGTGTGTTATGACTTTCTATGGGCAAAAATTGCTCGCTTATGGATTTTTTCAGGCAATCACAGCTGACTTGAGTCTGTTTATGCGAATCTGAGGAATTAAACCTGTTTAATATCCTCTAAATAAGATGTAGTAGCCGTGAGACCAACTCCGGCGTATCATTGAAATGGCAAATTGGAAGGTCCGAAAATCACTCCAAATTTCCTTTACTCAATGCATTTTTTTCTCTTTCTTTATCCAAACACATTCTTTGCTGTATTCTCAAGTGACATTTCGGCTTTTGATCGATACACAATGCATATTTCGGTTTTACAATGCGTATTTCATCTGTTTGCGTAAAATCCGTAAAATTATTACGTAACATCGGTTTTAATGTCCAAATATGGTATTCCAAAGCCTTTGACAACAAAATAAGTTGAAAATCGTCAAAATGGGTCCAACTTGATTGTTAGGTATCAAAATAAGCAGCTTTTGAAGGAAATCCGATTTTTGTGATTTTTTGTATTAGGTATAACACCACTAATTCAGTCTCCCATAGACTCCCATGTTAAATTGCGCATGTTTCAAATTTTGTAAAAATTTTACTAAAAGTTCAAATGAAGTGACACGTGTCTCAACTTAAAGAGGCATCTTTCAAGAAACTCTCATGAGAAAATCAACCCCCCTTAACTTGCATATAAGAAAGAACTGGTTCCCGGAAGTGAACAACACAAGGATCGGTACTTCCTGCTTGAATTTGACAGAAAAAATTCCTCCGCCGCCAATGCCCATAAAATTTTTATTTCTTGACAAAATGATATAAATTTAGGCTCAAAAGAAGCCTTACAATATAAACTTTTCAATTAAATAAGATTCAGCTGCCAACACTTTGAATATGTAACAAAATAAACACTATATTGGAACTATATCGTCTCCTATAAGGACTAAATTCACATATGTGCCCGACTGGTTTCCGAATTAGTGGTGTTATACCTGTTGTCCTCTGTTATTCTCTATGAAATAAATAACTCCAAGTATTGTTCTTTAACTCCTGAAAAATTATTTTCAAAAAGTATTAAATTTTAAGATTAAAAAAGTCTCTTTTTTAAATTAATTTTAAAGGAAGGTAGCCAAATTATTTGAAAAAGCTCCTATGTGGACTTTAAATAAAGTGCTCGAATGACTTCAAATGAAGGTTGGCGTATAAAGAATCTAGACTCGTTACAAAAAATGATGCTAATTGTGCATAAAATCCATAAAGAATCAATGTTTTTATAACACATTCACAGGAATTTCATATGAATATTATACCAGTTTAAAATAAAGATGGTTTTATATAACCTTCGACTTGGTGGTTTTAATTAACATTTGTTATGCAAGTAAAATGGTATCTTCCCTCATTACAGAAATTCTTTGGATAAAATCAGGACATAAACTTGATATTTAGCGCATATCGAAATATGAAACGTCATCGGGCCAATATTATCCACATTGGCTATTGCAAGAATACGTAAAAAAGATATAGTAAAATAATTGGAGTTCCGCCCACTTTGTCAACATCGCATATTACAAAAAAAAAATGCATTAACAATTATTAACAATTTTCGCAATACCCGATTTTGAAAAGCTCCTATTTCTTTTTTGTCTCATCTGGCGAAGTATTAGTTGGGCGTTCTACAGTTTTTTTTTTGTTTTTTTTTTCAACAAATACAAATAAAACTACAAGCCTACCTTGGCTCTTCTTAAGTACATTCTTGTTTTTAAACCTTTGATATATAATGATATTTTTCTATAATTTCCATAAAAATAAATTGAATCTCATTACTGAATACTTTTCGTACTTACAGTGTTTCGGATTAAATTAATCGTAAAGCTGTCGCTATTAGACCGACGGTGGTCAGCACAGACTACTGTTATTGTATATGAGGATGTGGTGTCGTAATCAAGTGTCGTGCCACCAGTCAGGTAAATCACGTAATCTAGAAGCAAAAAAATGCACCACAATAACACCTGTTTCAAACACGTTTCTCATAGAAAAAAAATCTGACAATGGTAAATGATCAATATAACAAGATCTTCCTATCACGAAAAGGGCAACAATGAAAGGATGTGGAGTATATTCACATGAGACAAAGTCTCTACGAAAACATGGTAGAACACAGCAAAACAACAACGCTTTCATTGTTGTTCTTCATCTTAAAGTCACTATGAGCCTTCAATGATGAGCTATTCTCATACCTTATAGTAAGTCAAAGACGGTCACTAGCACCAGTTTGAATTCCTTGTTCGACATCTAGCAATGAATTCCGCTCAAAAAGGTGCTAGGGGATGTCTTGAACTTGCTTTGAAGTATGAGTAATGCTTATTGTTGAAGACCTAATGGTGACTTCAAGATGAAAAACAACAATTAAAGCGTTGTTCCATTTCTTAGTTTTACCATGTTTTTGAAGAGACTTTTTCTCATTTGCAATTACTACATATCTTTCATGTGTCTTTTCTCGTCGTGAATGCAGGATCGTCAACAAACACAAATTTAACTGATGTCGCAGGGAATTTATCTTTTTCATAACGGTGTCATACATTTAGCATGTTTAGAAAGTTAACAAAATATCTTTTAATGAAAGAAAGTTACATAAAAGTTAAATTCTTTGTTCCTCACCTTTTTCCAAAAATCTTACTTAAAAACATGAATTTAAAAGGGCTTCAAATAAGGTGCTGGATTTAAAGGAAGCAGAAAATACTCAACAGGGAAAGTTAAAGAATTTCATATAAACATAACTAAAAAAAATGAGTGTAATGACAAAATTTAACAGAATTGTCATCAGCCAAGGTCCATGAGGCAAAAAGACAAAGAAGGTGGAAACAGACGAAAAAAATTCGAAATAAACATTTAAATTTTACTATTTCAGCGGTGACATTTTTCTTAGTTGTGTAAACAATAATGGTGTAAAAACTATGCTACATATCAACAAAATAATTAGTTTTTTAACTTAGAATAATCCATTTCTTGTGAATCCTTGAATTTCTCCGTTTCAGTTTTCAAGGTTAATTGATGTTTATTTTGAGCACAGGGACTTGCTCCCAGTCTCAGAAAAAAAAGATTGTCTATCATATATGAATATGGAAGAAATCTCCATAAATCACATTTGATAATACACTTTTTTTCCTACAGCAACTGTGTTTTGAGGTTTAAGTGGGAAACACCTAAATGGTGGAATTGGTGAAACACTTAATTTTTTAATTAAAATGTTTTATTTGTTGAAAAATTGACTTAAACATTAGGCAAGCATGGAATTTATAAAATAAATGAAACCTAAATGGAATGCATCTACCCAATATTGTCCCATCAAGTATCACCATTGTACTATAATGCTTTGTTCTATGAAGTCGTAATGCTGGGAAAATTCACACAATTTTTTAGCATGCGTGAAACATCAGTTTTCTCGCGAACTAGCTGAAAGTACAACAACGACACCAATTGGAAAAAAACTTGATGATGAATTTCATTTTTTATGTGTTATATGTTTAACAAATGACACATCAAAATAACATACCTGTGGTTGTTGGAATAAGTGACACATCAAACAAAGAACTTGACGGATTCACCGAACATGTGATGGTATCGCCATTGACATCTGTCACATTCAGAGAGTGGAGAAGTGTCCTTGTTGATACATCCTCGAAAAGGGTAGTCGAATCTGGTAAATTATGTATCATTGGGGGCTATAATTCAAAAAGTAATTAATTGGTTAAAAGCAGACGTTATGATATGAATATTACTGGTATGATTAAAAAAGGTGCTATCTATATTCTGTCCACTGAAATATATATATTCTTATTGAAATATATATTTTATATTTTTATCGAAAAAAATATTTTTCCGTGAAAAAAAATATTCTTTTTAAAAATTGAACAATGATTTTCTTTTACAGTTTTTTTTTCTAAAATTTAGATATGCGAGTCAAAATAAAATCGGTTATTGGAGTCAGCACCCAAGTACATGCCACTGGGTTGATGAATATTCCCGGGGACTAACAGTTCACCAGGTAGTCCACCAGCAGAGGCATCAGCTCAGTGGTAATAGTAATAAAATACCGAAGTTACCGTCAATTTAGTTTCTGTATATGGCCATTTCGACAACTGGTGTCTCTTCAGTGCAGATGAAATCAAAACATAAGGCAAACCATTAGCCAAACATTGTGTAAATCTGATACAATGTAGGGAACAAATAGTACAAAAAATTACAAATGATATTAATTTAAAGATTTGCTTTACAGGTTTTGCTATTACATTGTGTAAAAATAAATTCCGTTTTTGTCTTTTCGCGGGAGCGAGACATAGCGATCCAAAATTTCGTCGTCGGACTCGTCGTCGGTGGTGTCGTCAACATTTATTTTAACCCTGTGGTTAAAGTTTTCTAAACATCAGTGTCTTCATCTTTATTAAATCATTGGAAATTTGGTCAAATGGTAGAAATTGGTCTGAAAAATTATCTCCATCTGAAAAATTTATTGCAAAATTTCCCGTATTTTATCCGCTTTTGTACTTTTTTTTTTCGCAAAAGAATTTTATTTTAACCCTGTGGTTAAAGTTTTTTTAAGTCAAATGAAGCTTTTAAATCCTATTGAAATTTCAATAGTGGTCAAAAGTTAGTTGACGGTTAGAAAATTACCTGCAGCTGAAAATATTGTCCTTTGTTCAGTTTTTCCCTATTTTTTCATATTTGGACGTAGTTTTTTAATTAAAATTACAATGTAAGTTGTTAAGAAGCATGATAAAGTCTTTAAGTCCGAAAACAATAACATTTAAATTGACATTTCTGCATAAAATGGGCATATGTGTAGCAGGCTGTTTAAATTGTGATTCCGGTAAATTTGCTGAAAATATCAAAGACCAATAGTTTTTGAAATTTTTGCATTCAATTATAAATTTTAGCAATTCTTTTGTAACAAACATAATTTTGAACACTTAAGAAAAAAAAACATTTTTCCAACTTCGGCAAATTTCATGATACTCTCCAAGACAATCTTTTTTAATTCTTCTTAGCAATAATGCTTTTTAATTAATTTGAATCAAACAATCATCTTAATAATAAAATTGCAAAAGTTTTTGATTCCAATTTTAGTTTACATTCCTGGAACTCTCAAAGACCAGTCATGTTTTTGAAATTCTACCTAGCAACCATTACTTTTTCAGTTTCTTTTATTTATGTTGATTTTTTTCAAAAGTCAAATTACAAAAATCGTCGATTCTTTTATCGGTTCATTTCTTGAAACTCTCAAAGACCTGCTTTTTTCTGGAATTCTACTTATCAACCAAATCTTTTTCAATTCCCTACAGTTCTAATGATCATTTTCAAAGGTCAATTGCAAAAATGTTTGATATCTTTCAATTCCTTACAGTATTAAAAATTATTTCAATAGCAATGTTGAAAAATTCTTTGATGTAGTTTTGGTAAATGCCATGAAATTCCTCTAAAAGACCAGTATTTCATTTTTTATTTTACTTAGCAGCTATATTTTTTTTTGCATACATTTCATTGAAAACAGTCATTGTACAAAAATATTTTATTCAAATTTAGGTATACTTCTTGAAAGTCTAAAAGACAAGTTGATCCATCGAATTCTACCTAGTAACCTCAACTTACTATGGACCAAATTATAATGACAATGTAAAGAGGGGGCGAGACCTAAGGTTTCGTGGAACCTTTATGAAATTTTACTATCCTTTGTTAGATTTGAAAAATTTAACAATGTATTTGATTTTTTTAGTCTTTGACTATATGGTCTTTGTGATGCCCAATAAGCTATTGTGAATGTCATTTTATCTTTTACCATTCTTTGTCGTAAAATTAACAAAAATGGCGGAAAATTTTGTTAAAATTAAAATTTTTACAAGTATGAAACAGTTAGCATATCAAGGAAATATTTGAAGTAAAATTAATAATAATGAATATTGCTGCTGTTTCAGAATAATACATTAATACATATCAAAATAACGAAGTCACCGCCAACCTGGTTTTTCTGCATATGCGCATTTCGACAAATTATGTCTCTACAGTGCAGATCAAATCAAAACATTTGGAAATCCATATACCGATGTTTTTTTTGCAATAGGTCGGATTTTTTTGCCTTTGGTCTAGGGACCCACCAATTTGAGATATTGCCCTTGGTCTTTGACAAATAAAACACTCAGGACCTCGGGTCTAATGCCTGTACACCCATTAAATATTAAATTTGATACTGTTGACTTTTGTGAGAAATGTATTCAATTCCTTAAAAGACTCTTTTTAAAGTGTCTTAAAAGGACTCCAAATAACGTGTCCCAAAAACCTTAGGTATTAAAAAAAGGTTTCAATCAATCATCATTCTGATTTTACCTCATTTTTTATTATGTTGATGGTAAGAATGGCCTCCACAGTGTCAATACCGTCATCAGCACGTACAGTTACCGTATGTGATGTTGCTGTATCGTAATCAAAATTTGCTGAATTCTTTGCATAGACTCCATATGCTATAAAAATGAAAAATATACCTGGATTAAATAGCTTGAACTGTTTACAAATAGTTTGTCAATTTGAAAAAAAAACTGGCAAGTCATTAACAAACTCGAAAGGAAATGAAAATTTAAAGAATTTATAATAATAATAGTATTCTTTATTCAAAAGCAATACAGCTTATAGAAATACAATAATACCATAATATTTAAACGCATCAGTGAACATACAGTAGCATATATATATATATATATATATATATATAGTAATAAATATGTAACAGCAGAGCAAGATAATTCTCTGTAATACTACAATTTAATTATTATTACGAATTACGTATCTTTCCAGATAAAAATAAATATTTACCAAGATTGTTCAATTCTTTTATATTGTGCACAGACATTAGTTGGATAAGTTTAAAACATGACGGTCTTTGCCAATAATATTTCTTGATATACTTTATTCTTAAATTTTTATATTTTTCACACTCTAAAATAAAATGATATTCATCCTCAACTGAATTTGTGTTACACATAAAACATACTCTTTCATTTCTATCTATATTATAAAATCTTCCAGTTTCTATATTAAGATTGTGTGCTGATATACGAAATTTACAAATATATGGTTTAAAAACATAATTAACTGGTCGATCAAGATAAAACTGTAAACAATAACTGTCATAAATATATCTATACAAATGACATTTTGGAGATTCATTAAAAAATGTACTCATATGTGTCAAAAATTCATCTTTTATTCTTTGTCTAAATTCACACATAAACAAATCTATATTATCAACATGCTGATTAAACCAAACATTTTGGAAACCATATTTAAATAAAACATCACGAACTCGACATGCCCAGTTTAATTTATTATTAGGCTTATATACTGAACCTTCATACATGTCTTCATACAAACAATTTAAAATACAATTATCAGTATAAAGCAATTTAAACCAATATTTAATCATTCTACAATAACGTTCAATGTACAAAGGGAATCTTCCCAACTCACAATAAACCATATAATTTATGGTAGACTTTCTAACCTTTAGAATACGTTTTAAAAAACTAAGATGAACCTTTTCAACAGCATCAGCTTTATGGTATCCCCATACCTCACTTCCATAATTCATGATACTTGCCACATACGTGTCAAAAAGTGATAGAAGAGTTTCACAATTGAAATAATCCTCATTTAGTTTACTAATTAATGAAAAAACAGCTTTTCTTCCTTGGTCTGATAACATTTTTTGTGTATGAACAAAATTGCCTGTGTAATAAAAAAGTAGGCCAAGATACATGAATTCATTACATACTTCAATTCTATTTCCATTTAAAAACCATTTTTCATTTGCCTTTATCTGACCTCTATTTCTAAATATTACAACCTTTGTCTTTGTTAAGTTAATATATAAACCATATTCATTTGAACACATATTTACAGCATTTATCATTTTTTGCAAATCATCAACATTCTCACTAATGAAGTGAAATGCTGCTTTTTGACACCGAAATAAGTTTTAATGACTCAATTTTTTTCAAATTGTTTTTAATTAGCAGGACACCCACTACAATATTTTTTTTTAATATACCAACATTTCATCCATCAGTTTCACTGGAAAATTTTTAACAGAAATAGTGCACTTAAATCACGCAAGACAAAAAAAGGTATTCGTTCTTATTAATACTGCATTAATCTATGTAATTTAATGATATTTTTCCTTACTTGAAGTTGAGGGTATCAGCTCAACTTTAAATTTACTCGTGTCACCGGCACTCATAGAAGAAGTAACTGGATCGGTAACTGTGTCAGTGGCATTAATTGTAAATATCAAAATGTTGGCTGAGTCCTCCTGTATACTGATAGTATCTGGAAGGTTGTTTATCACAGGAGGCTGAAATCATTGCAAGATAATGTATTAAAGATATTTATGAAACATTTTTGAGTCAAGAAATACGACAACAAATTAATAATACAATTAAAAGAATTCAGTATTTGAGAAATATATCTAGATGAGTATAACCTTCGGTTTTTTACAAGTATTCGATGTCCTTGTGTTTTGCAAATTTGAACAAGGTTATATTTTTTCACATGGATCGTATTTTCATAGTTATAGGTCACTTTAAAATGCACAAAACTTGCAATGTACGAATTTTTCATACATTTGAAGGCATATATGCGTCTAATGGAAAATATTGGAAAATGCTAGAGAAAACCGTTTCCAGCAAAAATCTAGATGTCTTATATATTAAGGTTGAAGTAATTGAACGCCATGCCATCTGGTGTTATCTTGTTTTGACAATTTTTGGTGACGTCCCTTTCTATTGTATGACGTCCATTGGTACGTAAAACACTTATGATGTTTCATTTGATTCAAGCGAATGCATTGTGGTGTCATCCTCTTAAAAAATTCGGCAAAACAAATTATAAATAATGACTGGATATGGAATAAATGCACATGAGGTAAAGCCGGGACTCTACAAACACCACATGGTACTGATAGTTCTGGAACAACGCTTTCATTGTCGTATACAGCAAAAAATAACAAAGATCTGCTGACATTAAGTTGCCACCATTTTTAAAATGGTGGCAACTTAACTCAAGCCCTTTAAAATGCCGAGGCTTCATTCCGTGTATAGCACTCAGTAGATGTCCTTGGTACTGGATTTGGTTTCCTAGTTCGATGTATTTGGTAATGAGTGCTTCTTTTATTACAACTTTTGGATTATGGCTTTCCATATTATTTGATTTTAAATGCTGCTGATGAGAGGTAACTCCTTGAAACACGTGTACAGCATAACGAAATTTACTGTTTTTTTATGCAACTTCGGTATTTTTTGTATTTATATAGAATAATGATTCTTCTAAGATCAGCTACAGCTTATTGTCCGCTCAGTTTCTCAGACTGCACAGATCAAGAAATATACAACCTTAGACCGAAGAGCTTTTAATTTTAGACCCCAGAACACGATGCACAAAGTACAGTCCTGACATTTATTGCAGGAGCATCTAACGGAACAACTTAAAAATCAAATTCGTGAACATCAAAATCCAGTTGACAAATTTTTCGCTGAAGGTTAAATGAGATTTTCTTTCTTTAGATATAATATGAATGCAGTCAAAATTTTATCAGTTTAATTAGCATTGACGGATGATGGATTAATGTATGGGATTTAAGATATTTTTGAATAAAAAATAATGCTTCAGTAGATTTTTCAGTAGCTGTTA
Organism: Modiolus philippinarum; assembly: GCA_002080025.1. Classification (NCBI taxonomy): domain Eukaryota; kingdom Metazoa; phylum Mollusca; class Bivalvia; order Mytilida; family Modiolidae; genus Modiolus; species Modiolus philippinarum. The sequence continues at coordinate 148,961 of MJUU01070966.1, forward strand.
TAATATGCACATATCGCCCGTCATTTCAATATCACTCCATTTAAATCATATGTTGTTTGTTTGTTATGTCTTTGTCTTACTGTCTCAATTCGTGTTGCTGTGAATTGCCGTGAATTTTAGAATTTCTCCTTTCCTCGTTCTTTCTTCAGTATTCGTTTGCCGACGTATTCCTCGCGACTTTTCAACTGTTTTTTTATTGATATTCCTAAACTCTTGATCGTGCGGTTTTGAAATGTGAAACTCAAACATTCACCACTTAAGAGGTACTATTTGTAATTTAGCGTAGACTTCACATGGAAGCTGGTGTTTGTTGTTGAAAACTTTGAAGAATTTAAAATATCGAAGTTACTTTTTTCGGGATATAAATCTATATTAAAGAAAACACGAAAGCACTCTTTTTTGTGTGCTGATATAGATAGGCTCTTATGTAAGTTTTTAAGATATGATCGATAAATTTTGTCAAATCAATTTTAATCAAAGTCTCTTCAACGCCGCTTACGGGAGGAACATATTACATCAAATTACAATCAGATGGTACAGTAAAATGCCTTGTCAATTTTTCCCCATATCTTCCTTAACCTGAAAACCATGGAGTCCAGAAATTCAAGGGGGGTTAATGACGAATGTCATTGTATTCTTTGGGGAACCCTCACATCATTCAAAACGTAAACTTTGCGGATAATCGGATTTTTTGCTGTATAAATGTATAAGTACTGTGTTAAAGGTAAAAATATATCGAATAAATGCTTTCAGGTCAAGGTAAGCATTTTTGCGAAAATTGCAATCAACCTTATTAATTGGCAAACAACTTGTAATTATTGCAAAAATGAAACTATTGTGGTTTATAGCAATAATAGAATTCAAACAAATCAAATATTCGCAATAGGCCATGTGACTACGGCGGATCCAGCCTTCGAAAAAAGGGGATTCCTATGAAGTTCCAGAAAAGTGGGGTTGTGATTGGTATTTTTACTATTTTTATAAATTCTTACCTATATTATGCGGAAAGGAGAGGTATGATAAGCAATAGGAAATTGTCCCTAAATTGCAAAAAAATATATAAATAATTCAACCTCTCCAAAAATGCACTGATTTATTTGGCAAAAGATTATAGTAATATAATCTAGACACTTTTATACAGAAAAAGTCTGTCATGATGTCACAGTGACGTCATGAATGTGCCATATTTAGGGAAATTTTACAAATACGGCTATTTTGTATGAAGTTTTCATTAAACTCAAATGTGAGCATCAGCCTTTTTAACCATATCAATATCTTTTTTAAAATACGTCTCATAGCAAAAGATCTTTTTGGGTAAGGCTGTTACTCATATCTAAATATTAATGAGAAGACGTCAAAATGAGGCAATTCTTAAGGATTTAAAGGACTTTCCTGAAAAACACTAAGTTTGAGAGCCTAGTACGAAAATATGAGGCAGAATTCAAAACTATGATTACTGATATCTGACAGACTAATGTCTTATGAACAGATTAAGAGTGATAGCGTCAATTACTTCGACTTGATCTTAAACATGTTTTGCTTATGCTGTTCTTATCTATCAGCAAAGCTTATCAAAATAAAAGGGTAAATGTTTTCAAACTTATTATAAAGTTTATATATTCCATAAATGGGAAAGAAGTTTTGAAATTTCAAGAGGTCATCTTACTTCATTACACGAAAATATGAGGGGTAAATTTTTAGCAATTTGTATGTGTTAGCAATGAACTTACACTAAAAATCGAACGACTTAAATTTAAAACCAAATGATCTGATGATCTCCAGACGCCTTTTTTTCTTTTCTTTTTTTTCTTTGTTTTTTGTGTATCATTTGAATTGCTTACTATATTGATATATTGTATATCAAATTGAATACTTAGTCTATTTGATCATTATGTTCGGGGTCCTAATGAGATCAAATCGTGATACTTAAAAAACTTTTTGGAAACGTGATTCGTGATAAATACAGCTTAATATAAGCGTGATGCGTGATAAATACAGCTTAATGTAATCGTGATAGGTGATTTAAGAGCTTTCTATGCGTGAAATCAGGAAAACAGCAAAGCATTACACATTAAGATCATCGAACCAAAATTACAATTTTTTTTCTAAATGCCTCAGTAGAAGATACAGAGTGACAAACTGAAAATATAGTCAAATACTTTTCTACTTAACCAATCAAAGAGCGTCGTGTACTACATTCGAGTATGTCCTCTTTAACGGACTTCAGTGGGCAAGATGTATAGTTCAAGCAGCAGCGTGACTTTCTAAATGACCAAGTTTTGATTTTGCTATAAGTTTCCTTGTAAATTATGTTCACGAAGGACTATTCCGACACTTCAAGTAAAGAACTGTTTTTATTACGACATTGCAAGAAGATACAAAGTCAATAAAGGATTGAAAATCACTTTGACTGTCATTTGAAGCACCCAATGGTTGTGAATAAATCAGGAATCTGTCTATTGAAGAAACAAACAAACAAACAAACAAAACCTACGAGCCATCTAAGTTCCAAATGCAATCCAACCTGTCTGAACATACTCATCCCCATTGAACTGCCACTGTATTTTGGCTGGAGAATAATTCGAGTAGTCACAGAATTAACCTAGTAGCAAAATATAGATACGGCCTCATATCTAAATGGTAACTCCTCAAGTTTATAAAATGTTTTTAAGGTTTTAAAATTAATATCTTTATTTATTTGAACATCGGTCATCTCATTTAAGAAAAAAAATATTGATAGGTCAGTACGCCCGTTTTTGAAATATAAGCGAGTGAAATTTTGGTGGGAACTTAAGCTATGTAGACTTGTAATTCACTATACATAAAGGCAATAAACCTCCCAAATGCAATGAAAGAATATTAAGAATTTCATCAAATTGTGATAAACTGAAAATGTATTTGAAACACTTTTCTACTTCACCAATCAAATAACATTATCACTCAAAATGGTCGTCATCACAATGAGTGTATATCACAAATGAAGCTGGATATTTTTCAATAGATCTCGAGTTGTTACTGGATCGACATTACAACGGACTGTTCTCTGACAGTGTGACGAGTGGCACAAGTTAAGCATATTATGCTTACCCTCCCGGAATACTTGATGAAATTCATGTTGCAGGGGTTCACAGTTCTTTATTACTTTGTCATTTATTTATGTTATCTGTCTGTATGAGCTCCATATATTTCCAGGATGTATGATTTTTGGTAGTTGATTCGGTATCCTTTTGAATTTTCTTTTATCCCAGTAATGTCGTAATCAATTATCTCACTTGAAATTCTTATCTCACCTTTGGGCTAAGAAAAAGATACCTCAAACGGCTTAAAATAGGTTTTGGCTCGTCGCAAATACGAGAACAAAATTTCTTACTTTTGATACATAACAACTCCTATTTTAGTGGTTTGAGATTTCCTTGTCTTACGGTTGTGTAGACAAAAAAGTCACGTGCAGTTTACTGGTAAATATCGTGTTTTACAAAGGGTCTAAAGTTTATTTCTGTCATTACAGGTGATCATTAGTGTATTTTATCTACGTAGTATTAAATGTTTATATAATAAGACGTAAAATTGCACAGAAGAACCGAGAAAAATCGTCGCGCTCGGGTATACATTCCTGATTTTTTATGACGTTACAAAAGGGACATAACTCCTTGTGTGAATAGACGCAAGAGAGCGATATTTTAGTATGGATTTCGGTATATCTAAGGTTGAGAAATAAAATCAAACACCAGTAGAAGTGCGAGGCAAGAAAACCTCAGACACCCTAGGGTAAGATTTCAATCATCTCGGATTCTTCGTCCGAGACTGGGAATCTTACCCTTGGTTGTCTGAGATTCTCCTGTCCCGAACTTCCCCTTGTTATATTCTTAATTTCCTTTGAACGTCCCTTATACGCTACCATACTTTTATAGGACAGTTAAATGAAAATATGTTAGAAACGAAGTACCAAATAAACTAACGAAGCATAAATCAACAAAATACCCTGTTTAAAATTGAAATCTGTAGTGTATCTGTCGAGGTCTTTCCACACGGATCCGCAGCCTGCATCGTTACAGTGTATACATTTACCTGTGGGATAGCTTTTACTGTAATGTTCTCTGCAATATAATAAGTAATATGCACAATTGAAGAACATATTCCTTTGACTAGCATAAATATTTCAATTAATAAATGCAATCACACCATTAACTCGCTCAGTATCCCAAAAACACGTGTGTCGATTATTTACTTCAAAAAGGCTATGAATGCCCCTTACCGTTACTCTTTTCAGCTATTGTTAACGTCAAATGGGTCAAAATTTTATTGTTAATCGTCATCAATATATTTGCGTGATATAACTTGAACTTCGTACCCTTATCTTTAATAAAGAAAGAAAAATATTCGTCAAAACATATTTTTGTAGAAATATCTAGCAAATTTATCGTAAAGGCATGAAAATTCAAAGTTTGAGATTTGTTTTCCGACCCCGTCCAAGATGGCTACAAGTATTTTAATTCATTTCATAAGCTGTAATATCTGATTCTAATGCACTTACGTTTGCAACGCTTATTTTGATTGGATGGCGTCATAATTTTGAGGGGGTAAAATCCACGATTTACCATCGGAACCAATGGCAACGTAATGGCGCAGACGCATACTAAACTTCCTGTGATTTAAAAATCGATTTTAAATGGTTTTTTTTTTTTTTTTGGATTTGCATTAGAATAGAGATAACCAAACTGTATTTTAGGATCTTCAGGGGGTAAATCTAAGATTTTACTGTCACAAACATCCGTTTTCCGGCTCCGCTAACGCGTCGCCGGAAAACTCAGTTTGCGACAGTAAAATCAACGATTTACCCCCTCAGATCCTAAAATACAGTATGGTTATCTCTTAAATAGTATGAATAAATATTGTTTGAATAATTGCTAATTATCGGTTGCAAAATTTCAAGTCTTTGTAAATTGTTTTGAAAAGTAAGTATCTCCCTTACGCAAAGCCCTGTCCTTATCTGGTTTTGGCTTAGCATTTAGATCATATAACGTTTTTTGTCATGTAGCAGTTTTTTTAACATCTTTGAGTTCATGGTCTTCTAAATGTTAAGATTTTATCTGCACTGAAGAGACATAAGTCGTCGAAAAGGTCATATGCAGGAACGGAATTTGCAGTGACTTCGGTATTTTGTTCTTCGCAACCTATATAGATATTTTTTAAAACATTCATTTAATATTATGGCATTGTCTTGTTAAAATATATAAAGTACCGTCGATCAAAAGAACGAATAATCCAAGGACATGAATAGCAACATCGGAAACACTAAGAAACAAGGACACCACTTGAGTACGGGACAAAATAGAAAAATGAAGACACACATACAGATGAACAACACGGACCCAATAAAAACCATAGGTGAGATCAGGTGTACCATCTCCTGCTTCTTATAAGACACCCGCCGTGTTGAACATGTCAACTCGGTAGTAAAGTCAAATTCGATAGAGGAAAGCAAAGTTTAGTTGTAGAGTGAAAGATCTGTTGTCATCTAATGTATTTGATGTTGCCATATAAGTTAATAGTCGAAAAATATATAATCAAAAGCAAAAATGATTTTTCACCAACGTGAAACCTTCTTGCTTTTTTTTAACACACTGTTGGTTTTCCATCGTGTCGTATAATTGAATTTTGCATTGTTTTTTTGTAGATAGTACGATTCATAGAAATAAAAAGCTACATAAACAAATACATGTAATATTTAACACGGTGCAATATGTTTTAAAAAATAACTTAAAAGGCATTTACACATGGACGACCAATGTTATTGCAATCAATAGAGGAACATAACCAATCGGCAAATTTCGGTAGATTACGGCTTAACGTAATTTTCAAAGTTTTCTTCTTGAATCAGATCGGAAACCCGGAAGTGACATCATGTGCTCCGGAAGGGTAAGCATGTCCTGCTCCGCTAGCGACACCCGTCACACTATCAGTGTTGTGGCATTTCTTTGTTGACTCCTACCATAGGTATTTTCAATTATTAGCATATTGAAATGATATGGAAACATTTTTAACTTGTGTGTTTTAAAAAAAAATCAGCACTAAATATGTATTTTGAACAAAATAAAGCACCATTTTTTTATTTGAACTATAATAACCAGGAGATATCTATTTTTTTTTAATATAATAAAATTTGAATCTCAGGCAATAATCTGTGCAAAAGATATGTCAAAACTGCTCTCAAATGAAAGGATGGATAATCCCTAAATCGACGCAAATGAAAGCGCTCAATGTTACTGCAAATCTTGCAAAAAGACTCGATACAGACAAAACAAATAAAATTTCGTTATTCCAGAAGTGAAAATCAATACATGTTATAAATAATCAAAAAGCCATAGGTAAAGCATGAGTCGGTACAGGGAAAATTCAAGTGTGACATGTATTGACGAATCAAACCAATTCATATGACGTCTGCTGTAGTATACAAACAGCAGAAGTCATATGAACGCCATCATATGGTGTTTACATATCTCAACTTGTTCGGTTTGCTCGAGTATGTAATAAACGTTTGCGATTTTAATAAATCTTTTCATAACTGAAAAACTATTACATCAGGGTTTTCGTTATCATAAACTAGTTAAAACCTTTACTAAAGTTTATCATCGATATAAAGACTTAGTTCATAAATACAATGCAACCTGTAAATATCTAATCAAGGCTGGCATTTCACATCCCTTATTTAATTCACTCAGTCCTGTTCCCAACTGAATTTTACTGTTGTTACGATTTTTTTATTTATCACATTGGATATAGGGGGAAGGTTTTGGTCCAATAGAACTAGTTTAACCCCGCCACAGCAGGTTTGCGCCTGTCCTAAGTCAGGAAGTTTATTAAGCCTTTGTGTGTCTTGTCTTTTTTGTAGTTAGTTTATTTTATGTCTATAGGAGTCTAGGGTGATGTTTATTTCGCTGAACTTGATTACTCTTTATTCAGGGGCCGACTCCCAACTGCCATTGGGTGTTGGGTTTTCTCACCGTTCATTGAAGATCTTATGGTGGCTTTGAGTTGTTATTACTCCCCTTTGGGTCGTTGTCTCTTTGACACATTCCCCGTTTCCGTTCTTTTTTCTATTTCTTTATAGGTCAATTTAGTGACGATTCTTGCACAAGAAACGATAAGATTCAAATATCGTTCTATGTTACAAGGCAAAATCATATCGTCTCGAAACAGCGCCATTCCCCTTTTATACCGTACCTCCGATCTCAAAAGGGTAATCATCAACACAAGATTTCATTGGTTCAATCAAGGAAAAGGACGTGCCTTCAGTTAAAGTCCATTCAAAGACTCCACGTGCTTAGTGAGTAAAAATCGATTTTGTTTATGTAAACTAGACGGTTGCGAGGTATAAATGGTCGTTTTATATACTTTATTTCGTCGAAACCATTGCCTGTACCCAGTCCAAAATTTGCAAATGTATCGATAAATATCTAAATGCAAATCATATTTTTTCTTGAAAATTCTCGTTTGAAAGAAATGACTAGATCCAAAACTCTTTGGAACCAGGTTTATTCCGGGAAATCTCATTTTTCATTAAAAGATATGCAAGAGATATAATTTTATTTTAAATGTCATTTGTCAATATCAATATACGTCACATGAACATAACAGAGTATAAATTTTCATGTTATAAGTAACTTTTATCAGGCCTTAACAACGATTTACACATTGCAATCGACATTTTTATCTTTTCTAACACGAGAGTTCATATTCTATTATTTAAATACCACCGGATTTCAGACTGATCTTCGAACAGAAAAAGCATATGACAAAATGTAATTTTGAAAGAAGTTTCAAAGAGTGCTCGCATTTATTAAGTACATGAGTAAGAAATGACGACCATGTGAAAGTAAAGTATATTGTAATATTTAAAAAAAAAACAGCCAATCAACAATCCATTTGAGAGATCAGGCTACAAAAACGATGTTGTGGTGACATAACTGTAGAGGTCAAATCATACTACAGTATGCAAACAAACAAACGACTATCAGTAAACCAAAAACTTATCCAAAACATATGCCAGACTAGGCACAAATACAATAGTATTGTTAATAAAGCATTGTAAAACTATATAACAATGTGAGGGGGAAACCCACAGAGACAATCAGTACCCCATGCAAAGTTAAAAAATCATAGGGTTATCATGAAGCATGATTTGGTACCAAGTATCTTCATCAATTGCAAATAAGCAAATAGGAATCTTACCTGAGCCTGCTACCATCTCGAAGTATGAATTGCCAGATGATGTAATTGATTGAATTGTTAAAACGAGTTGACCCGCGTCTTCTAAGTCACTGTCTGTTGCTGTAATCGGGTTAGTATTCATTACTTGTCCAATGAATGTCTCATCGTTATATAAACTGACGTCACTTAAACTTGACAATACAGGAGCAACGCCTACCAATAATTAGAATTACAATGATTCAGAAAACTGTGATATTGTTTCAAGTACTTGGATTAATGTTTGGGTGTTAAAAATTGGAAAATGAACGCAAAATCTGTTTGCTTCGTTGAAATCTGTTTGCTTCATAAATTCCGCGTTTTCCTTTCATAAAAAATTACTTTTAAGATCTTTAATTTTCCTTGAGGCTTTATTTTCACGGAATTATCATTTTAATAAAAATAGCAACAATTAACCCATTGCAAAAATAAACCCATTCATAGTATCTGATACAACATAATTTGACAAACCTTAAAAATATTATATGTTATTCGAAAATCTTCACAGGGCATACGGGTTCATTCTCTCTACATTAATCATATTCCCTATCTGTGCATTATATCCCCGAGTCGAAATGCGGAGTGGATATAGGACAAAAACATGGAATATAAAGCCGTATCCCCTGTGAAGCCCGAATAACGAATATATTCTGCTTGAAGTGCTACAATTTTTCTCTTCAAGGTGCTTAAAATGTGTGATTTTGCTACCATGGGTAACGGTCATTCTCTGTGAAGCGTGAAGCTAACCAATCAAATTGCAGGATATACCAGGATATTTCACTAAAGCAGGATATTTTATACAAAGACAATCAAACTTACAAAAACGAATCAGTTAATATAATCGACCATTTAAATCTATAATGAAAAAAAGCTTAAGACTGATCATTATTATTGTTGTATTTGTTAACTGGTATGCTATCCAGAGAGTTTTCACTCAGACCTTCTATGCTGACTCGATAGCTGATTTCATTTTGGAACTGGTGATATCCAAATTAAAGAAAATTTTGTTTAAAAGTAAGATGTTTCTCCATTAAGTATAGCTTTGACCTCGGCTAATGGCTTTTCGATTTAGGCACTGCTTTTACACATATTTTGGTTTATTGACTTACAAATTTTTTGATGTGATCTGCACTGAGTCATAAGTTGTCGAAATTGCAATCAGCATAAACTAATTTCACCGTAACCTCGGCACAATTTTTGTAAAAGAATTTGTACACTTTCTCCGGTGAAAAAAAATATTTAAACCACTTCTATATGACAGAGTCATTAACCCAACAAATTAAAAACAGTTTTTTTTTTAATTTTTAGGACAGGCCAAAAATTTATAAAGTAGACCTTTTTCCAAAAAAAAGGCTATCAGTTTTTAAACATTTTTGAGATTATGATCTTCCAAACGTTTAGATTCTATCTGCATTGATGAGACATAATTTGTAGAAATGTGCATATGCAGAAAGTCAATACACAGTTACTTCGTATTTAGTTATTTTTTAAAGGTGTATGTTGTGCATAGTATGGGTGTCTATCCGTCCATCAAGAAACTTGAGTTTCTGGAGCACAGATTTGGAATTCGTCTTGTGGATTAGAATGGAACTTACAAAGAAGGCCCCTGTGGAGGTTTAATGTCGCCAGTTTTAGATTAATATAATCATAATTGTGAATTTTTAAATGCAATTTCTTTGAAAAACATAATACGATCACTGGATTTGTGTTATTATTATTATCATTAACCTTTTCAAACATTTTGGTTGTTGTATTTCTATGCATTTGTTTAATTTTGATATCTATACGTCTTAATTATGCAACACAGCTCGTCATTTAGTATTTCGTAATTCAAGCTCTATTTTTAATCTTTTGAGTATATATATATTGTACACAGAAGATGCATTTCAAGCGAAAACACATTACGCTTTAAACAAATTTTGAACGTCACAAACATTCGACTTTTTTTTTAATTGCATATATATTGTGAATTTTCCATACATTATATCGAAGAATGCAGAGAAATCTTTTCCTTTATACATACAAGAATATTTAAATACACAAGTTTACTTACTTGGAGTTACAAAAGAATTAATTGCGTAGTCCTCATCTTTATGCTCTGCAGTGGACCAATCATATGGTGATGTCATAATTGATGTAACTCCCGTTAACTTCATCCTGTCTTGGTCACTTCCAAAGAACCAACCGCCGCCACCACCACTATCCATATTTTCATGTGTTATTATGAAATTACCTGTTGAATGCCTATATTAAAATAAAACTAGAGGATGGCATACCCCTGTGCAAGGCAGTTGTGTCTGTAAGACACGTGTATTTTTATTCGTACGGACGGACGGACGGACAAAGGTAAAAACAATATGCCTCCGATTTTTGCTAGCAAGGGCACAAAAATCAATAAAAACATAAAGCGATTTCTCTGGACGGAAGATAAACAAGGGTTGATAGAGGAGGGGACGGAGGAGTAGGATGTAGGATCGCATGGCAATTGAAAAACTGATATAGGAGAAGAAATGCAATGGATGCAATACTATTCAAAAACAAAAACGCTGTATTTTCAAGACTCCTTAATCAGAAGTACCTTATTTTTTTAAATTATTTTGTATTGAAATCCTTTTTACCTTCAATACTGTTTGAAAAAAAAATATTTGAACACCTAGGACTTTTTTAGTCCTTTATAATTTGTACCATTAATTTAACATGTTTAAACATACCTGTTAACCCTCACGCTTGTAGGCCTGCAACTCCCCCTTAGCGTCAAAATCTCATGCTTCAGACTTTTCCTCCTACTTAAACTCCCCCTTTTAAAAACAAATATGAAACCCACAAATTATTACTATAGGGTGTCGATAATTGCTTCCTTTTATCCACAGTGAAACGTGAATTAGACACAATTAACGGATTAATCTTCCCTTTAAATAAACAGTTTTATGGCAATGTTTACCTGATGAGCTAATTAACCTGGCCAATTAGGCCTTACCTGTATGATTATTTACAGTCAAATGCCTCTGAAATAATGTTTTAAATATTGTCAGAACCGTTTTCACTCCCAATTCTTTGAGAATTTTACGAATGCTCAGTTGACTTGTTTATCAATTTTTGCAAAAACACGTCTGGTTACCTCCTTTTTTTATGTTAAGCTTTTTGATTTTTTTTTTCATCAATACTGAGATATAATGTTGATCCAAAGCAATAATTTTATTAATAAAAACATATTTTTCAAAAAAAAATATTAAAATGATGTTTAAAACCTTATTTGCTTATATTTTTACAAAATATTGTGTTCTACTTTCATACCAATCGACTGCATCAAAATCAAATTATGAAATTTCAAATAAAAACACTCTTTGAATACTTCAGATACTACGTAAGTGAACATCACTGCTGAGCAGGTGACTCAAATTTGATCCCATACAATCTATACTATCTATCTTCCCTGGTAATTGATGATAGCCAAGTACTGTATGAATGATTCATCGATAAGTATTGCTTTAGCAGATTTGGTCTGATCCCAGTGTTATGTAAATTGTGTTGCATTGTGCTTTCTTCTCATTCTTTATTGGTATAAAGTTTTAATGCTTCTGATACTAAGATGGTAATAAAATTGTCGCGCGTAATCTCCCCCTTAGCAAAGGTGGAAAGAGGGAGATCTCCCTTTTTGCATATCCAGGAGTTTAACAGGTATGATTTAAAAGAACATTTTCTTTCTGTAGGCATTTCAATATTCATTTTTTCTTTAAAAAAAATATTTGCATAGACCTACAACAATTTCATTTTCGAAGTTGCATTAAGCAATAAGAAACTAATGTGCTTACAGGCTATTTCGCTCTTTGGAGGGACAGGGGTAAACAGACACATTTGTAAAAACTCGACTAGTCTGAATTTTTCTAAAAATTAATGAAAGAATGAATCTCGACCTGTCTCAACCAGTCCTAAGTTTTACTAAAATAGGTTCCACTAGCTTATACCTTTACAGAAGTCTCGACATGTTTTTTGTTTGTCTTAACCTGCATTGAAAAATCTTGACCTGTCTCTCTAAAAGTCTGATTTAGTACTGAAAGTTGGTCGCAACGCACTTTGTGCCGAATGGCTCGTTTGATGAATTTCTTGGTTCACCCTTTTTAAGACCATATTCAACTGACTGCACTGTCTTTCTAATACAGGGGCTTCTTTCAAAGCATCCCTCAGCGCATCATTTATCCAATCCTTTGTCTCCGCGTCTGAGTTTTCGTAAAGTACTCCTAGCCAGTAGATGCGCCAAAAAGTCATCTCGTGTGATGGGAATAAAAATGCTCAAATTAATATGTTGTATCCCAGTCTGACAATTTATCAAATAAATCAACACAACTCGTTTGAAAAATTTTAATGTAATGTGAAAATGTTTCCATATAATGTTCAATAATGTTTATTGAAATTTTATGGAAGTAACTATGGCAAGCCGTTCTGGAATTTATTCCCTATTTTTTTAATATTAAAAAATCATTTTTAATATTAGGAAATCATTTTTAATGTTACAAAATTGTCTGATTTTATGTTTTGATATAAAATAAACACTTCTGTTTTTATTATTAAAAAAATTATCAAATATTAAAAATTGATTACATTTTAAAATATCAAAAATGCGCCTCCTAAAAACTGATAATAAATATGAAGAGGGCTTTCGACTGGAAGGGCGAGTTTCCGGATTTCTCATTCCTGTTTTTAAAATCATTGCAAAAGAAATAATTATTTGCTTTGTTCTGTTGTAATTTTATATTTCTCAACTATCTCTCAGCAGTCTTGTGTCGCAGATTTCATGTTGGTATATTAAATTTCGATGCTCCAACATAGTTAAACTGTATTATCAGAGACAAATGTCCTAAATTTTCCTGCTTACATGTAGAATTCGTATTAACCGGTGTAATAAAAGTCTTTTTACAGGTTAAAAGGATAATAGGTTACAAACCACCAATTCATTTCTTTAACATTTTCAACTTAAATTCCCCATATTCAAATTAACCTGTATGAAACCATATATTTTCCGAAAGGTGCATATCTCGTCAACATCATGTCAAAATTTCAGCATACCTTTAAAGCCTTCCAAGAGAGATCCAAAGGTTTGAAAAACCCTATCTATAAATATACACGATAACGGCCAAAACATTACGCATTGATAGTATACCGGAAAACCCCTATGATAATTACTCAAAAGATCATTCTAGTCAATTAACCTTGGTCTCAAAATAAGCCTGATACATCAATGTTCAAACAGGTGTATCATTTGTTTCATTCCGACATTTATTTTTAAAGGGGCAAGAATTCAAAGTTATATCTAGATTCTAAAAGAGGTACTTTTTCATTTGTTCTATGCGCTGATTGGCTGAATTGGTGGTTTGACACCTTAACATGATATTAAAACATTCCCCAGTGTAATTGCTGCACTTTTTCATGTTTTTGAGTAAATTTCCAAATTGTAAACAGAAAATAACACCCTTTTTTCAAATTTTTTCTCCTTTTCATCATTGTTCAAAAAGTAACAGATTTAGTGTTTTCAGTGCTTTGATCAAGCACAATCACTCATAGATGTTAAACATGGACACAAAACCAAATATACTTCTTTTGTGTCATGAATTCTCAACCCATGTTTAAAACTAAGTCCTTAGAGTATTTTTCTATCAAAATAAGGCTGTTAATGTACAAAGCTACCACTAAAATTTTGAAATCATGCTACAAAATGTCACCCTCCCCCCAAATTTGAGAAGGTGCTTCTGAGGTAAATTTTGGGACTTGAAATGGTCTTTACTTTGGCTGTGGTCATGCAAATAGCATTTTAAATGCAGAAAATAATGAAAAAAGGTCAAGAAGACAATGGAAAACTAGTTTTGTTTATTTTTTGAGCTCATGAAGAATATTAGGTTTGTGAGTTAGCCGAAATGACTGATATGAATAGATATAAGTGATAGTATTAAAACTACTGAAAATCCACCCAAGTGCATTTATTTTCCTTCGGGTGATCAAATATATAATTTATAAAGAAAATAACATAATAAAATAAATGCAAATTTATGAAAGGGTTTGCAAATTCAAAATCTTGTCCCAAAATCAGATGATCAAAATTTTGACTTTGCTCTTGTTTTGACAATGTGGACCTTAAAATGGCAATTTTACACTGTTTAGTAGAGGAACAGCATGATATTTTTTTTATTTTTGAGGTTCATGTTCCATCAAACTGCATATATAAGCACGATTCCTGCTTAGAAAAATTATTGTATACAAATCAGACAGATTTTTATATAAGGCATCTCAGTCAAGAGTTGTCGCTTTTGTTCGCGACACCGAAGACATGAAATTCGTAAACATTGAACATATAATCAAAATAGTGGCAAATTCCTTTGTAAAATCAGCCTACTTTTGATGTTTTTAAACTATTTTACACAGCTAACCCTTCTTATTTTGCACAAAATCATGAAAATGGCCTAAAAAGGGAATTTCAGAGTCAAAATACAGAAATATTACATATCAACTGTTTTTGGCCAACGTTTTGGCACCAGCTGGCTAAAACTTCAATCTTTACCTCAAATTCATCATACATACATGTTTTGCATCAATTTAGGCTATCAACAACTTTTTATGACACGTTTCAAAATTTTCGCATATTTTGTGTTAAGGTTACAAACCACCAATTTATTTCTTTAACATTTTCAACTGAAATTCCCCATATTCAAATCTGTCTGGACAATTTATCTTAAGTTTAACCTGTATGAAACCATATATTTTCCGAAAGGTGCATATCTCGTCAACATCATGTCAAAATTTCAGCATACCTTTAAAGCCTTCCAAGAGAGTTCCGAAGGTTGGAAAAACCCTATCTATAAATATACACGATAACGGCCAAAACATTACGCATTGATAGTATACCGGAAAACCCCTATGATAAGTACTCAAACGATCATTCTAGTCAATTAACCTTGGTCTCAAAATAAGCCTGATACATCAATGTTCAAACAGGTGTATCATTTGTTTCCTCCGACATTATTTTTAAAGGGGCAAGGATTCAAAGTTATATTTAGATTCTAAAAGAGCTACTATTTCATTTGTTCTAAGCGCTGATTGGCTGAATTGGTGGTTTGACACCTAATATCTAATCCTCATCAACCATGCGCTTTATCCAACACAATTAAATACCAATTGTAAAAAGCGCTTAATTGACATCGATAGCGTTACCACAGGAGCCTATCTATAATATTAAAAAAATCTGATTTTTGATATAAAAAAATGATTTTTTAAATGTTAAAAAATTGGGGTATTTCGTAATATTAAAGAATAATTTTCTAATATTAGAAATAACGAAATACCGAAGTTACTGTGAATTTAAATTCATTTTTTAATATTAAAAAAAAATCTGTCAAATTATGTAAAATTGGAAAGTGATTTTTTTTTCTAATTTTTCAAAATAAGAGTTATTTTTAATATTAAAAATGTGTAGTTTAAATATAAAAAAAGCGATTTTGGATATCAAAAATCGACTTTAAATATTAAAAATTGATTTTTTAGATTAAAAAAAATATTTTTAATAGAAAAAAATGTTTATCTAATATTAATCATTAGGGAATAAATTCCCAAAAGTATTGCCAGAGATAGCGGTATATTTTTATCGAGATAATGAAATACTTATATCGAGGAAACGAAATAAAATACATCGAGATAATGAATTTATGATATCGAAATAGCAATATGTATACCGAAATAAAGATGCAATTCATTTTTAGTATCGTTTTTTTTTATTTTATATATTTTTTATTTTATAGGTCCTTATGGGCTTCCGTACGAGGCAACAGTTCGCTTGGAAGTACAGTATTTAAAAATGAAGTCCCTTTATTTTCATTTGGTTGACCAAACCGCCATGGGGGTTAAATTTTGTATAGTTTACGTTTTTCCATCGATATTGCTTCCCGGATTACGAGTTTGGTCGAAAGAAGGATATTATCTGATCTATTTCAGCACATATTATTTCTTATTGCCGAAAATCGAGGTAACATCCAAATTCTGTAATCACTCTTTACCTGCCTTGCAACGTTAGCTTGTCTTTACCCCAAGCAATAAAAAATACCAAAGTTTCCGTTAATCTAGACTCTGCAGATGACCATTTCGACAGAGTATGTATCTTTGAACAGTGCACATCGAATCAAAGCTTTTGGAAGACAAAATATTATTAATCAGAAAGATTCAAAGAAAGAGCCAGCATCAACTAAGGAAAAGCCAGCTTCACCTTCAACTACGAACAAAGCTTTGCAAAAAGATTATCTTTAGGTTAAGCAAAATATTCTTCAAATAAAATAAGTTTTCTTTTCTTTTTTTTTTCTTTTTTTTTTTTGCAAGCACCAAAGTATTCAATACCTGATGACGGGTAACAATGCAGTGGCAGAGGTATTTACCAAGGGAGTGGTAGTTAACTAAAGAATTTCTGGAAATCTAGTTTATGCGGATGGCCTTTTTGACCGGAATGGGTAAACGAAAAGGAAGATATGATATCATCCTCGGAATTGGCACCAAATGTTCTTTTCTATATGGTTGGTGAATACCCTAATATTTCAGCTTAGCTGTTAAACATCAATAAATATTGAAGATGTTGGAAATTCCGTTTTGAAGATGGCCATTTTTACAAATAATAAATGTATTTTCAATCCAGATCGAATAACAATAAACAATAAAGCACCAAATCGCCGAAAAATGAGAACTATAAACCAAACTAGTATGTTGTAAGTAAACTAAGCATCTTGAATTAAAAACATGGATATACAAATAAAGGGATACACTTTGTTCAATTACTATTATCTAAGTTTACGTAAATTCTAAACTTGAAGGATTAACTCCCTCCATCGTAGTTTTGTCATTAGCTATATTTGATATAACTGATTATTCGTATTTCGTTTGGTTATATGCATTTCAAACATTTTTTGAAATTATGGATTTCCTTTGTTTGGGTTCTAGTGCTGCTGATGAGGAATAAATTTCTGAAATGGCCATACAGCTCATTAAAATTATTGCAGTTGGAGTTAATTAACATATATCTTATGGTCTCATGTTCATTTACTCCATATCCTTTCGTAAAATATATGGAGTAAATGTACATGGGACAAAATCTCTATAAATACGTGGTAAGATTAAGCAAATGGAACAACGCTTTGATTCTTGTTCTTCATCTTGAAGTCACCATGAGGCCTTCAACTAAGAGCAAACGCATTGAAAGCTGTTTAATAACAAATACCGAAGTCATTTTGAATTTTGTTTCTGCATATGGCCATTTCATCAACTTATGTCTCTTCAGTGCATAACAAATCAAAAAGTATGGAAGTCCATGAGTTCCATTATGTGAAAAAGCTGATAGAGAATAAATAACCAATAAGATCTACATAGAAAAGCCAAAAGGACAACTAATTGCATGTTTCTATTCTATGTTTTTAAATACACTCTTTTGTTGTTTCTTTTATATATTAAGATCGCTTCTGTAAACTGAAACACTTCAAAATGTTGTCATACTCTTATTGTCAACGTATATTTGTTCCGCAAAACAGAAGTTCCTTTGGAAGAAATATTATAAACATTGATATCATATTTCTTCTTTGGGAAACATATGTTATATAACGTTTATTCCGATAGGAACAAATACTGTAATATTTGTTCTTTGGAAAAGATGTTCTATAATAATTTATCCTTCTGGAACAAATGCTATGACAGAACTTCTGTTCCATGACATCATGACGGTATGTTGATATCAATCTCAGTCTTTACTAGAAAAATTATTTACTCCCAATATAACAAAGCTTCATCTAATGCTTTGGGTTAAACGGTAGTGGTTTTTCCCTAAATTTATATAGCTGATACTCACAGTCCAATTAAATCATCATTATTAACCCTAATCCTTTGTCCATTTGCAATCGTGACCTCCTCCTCTTTTCCTGGATCTACAAAATTTTTAAGCATAAAACTACTAACAATATAACTGAAATCTAACATTGGGGTTGGGTATAGGGAGGTCTTTTCCAAATATCCCGAGGGAAAGAACATACAAAACCAATATTCCAAGAATTTTTTTTTTCAAAATATAGTCCTGAAAATTTATAATGCATGTCTTGAATGAATTAAAGGGTTAAAACCTTACCCCCCCCCCCCGCAAAAAAATGCCAATCCTGGCTATCGAAAAGGGTGTCCTTTATTACTTAAATGCCACATTTGCATAAAAGAGTTCTCATCTGATATAAAATCGGGTCCTTTAGTGGTCTCAGTGTGATCCGTAAAAAGGTCAATTTGTGAATGAACTAAGGAGAGATGTGGATTTAAAGCACATGGGACAAAGTATCCACAAAGACATGATAAAAAATCAGTGGAACAAGCCTTTTATTTCGTATTCATCTTGATGCCACCATGAGGACTACAAAAGCGAGCTTTGACAATTCCTTATCGTAGATTTAAGACGGCCCCTGGCAGTGAGACTACAAAACACTTAAAGTCTGAAACGTACTCTTTTTGAACAAAAAAGTACTGAATAGAATTTTACCAGTCTCAACTCGTCAAAAAATACTAGTAGATTCGACCAAAGTCTAATTCAGCATGAAAATTACTGAACCAGTCTCGACCTGTCTCGGCTAGTCTGACCTGTACTGTAAAGTTTCTGTGCCAGCTTGAACCTGTACTGGAGAGGTATCAAACTGTCTCAACTAGACTGTACAGTACTGCTCTTTATTTTTCTAAGACATGGCGTACTTGTACATGAATTAATATCTCATGTGTACATTTTGTCCAATTACCATTATCTAAATTTATGTAAATTCTAAAACCGAAGGATTAACTCCCACCATCGTAGTTTTGTCATTAGCTATATTTAATATTACTGATCATTCGGATTTCGTTTGGTTTTATGCATTTTAACATTTTTTGAAATTATGGATTTCCTTTGTTTGGGTTCTAGCGCTGCTGATGAGGAATAAATTTCCGAAATGGCCATACAGCTCATTAGAATTATTGCAGTTGGAGTTAACATATGTGTTATGGTCTTATGTTCATTTACTCCATATCCTTTCGTAAAATATGGAAATGTCTCGACCTGTCTCGACCAGTCTGAATAGTAATGAAAGAGTCTTGACAGATCTGGACCAGTTTAAAAATGAAATGAAATAGTCTTGATCAAGAAAATCTCTTATATGTGCTTCGAATCAGTAAATTATTTTATGGATTAAAAATCCTTCTCAAATTAACCCTTAATAGGAAAAAGAAGGGAAACGGGGAATGTGTCAAAGAGACAACGAACCAAAGGGGAGTAATAAGAACTCAAAGCCACCACAAGATCTTCAATGAACGGTGAGGAAACCCCAAATGTATCGATTGCAAAATTTTCTTATATTAGCCGTTTATGTATTGATTACAGACTGTTTATCAAAAGCCTTTCTTAGTATTTTATATATAATACAAAACATTTAAAATTCACAATATGAGCTATCATTACCAAATGAAGAAAAGAAAAATAATATACTGTATAATACATTTATAAACGCAATCATATTTACATCACACATAAAGAACAGAAAAAAACAGAAGAAAAGAACAATTTAGTGTCATGTGACAGTTATAATTGATCAAGGGATGTCATTTTACCACACAAGACGGAATCCACAAGGCTAGATAACACCCAATGCAAGGTACTTTTTAGATTCACAAAATTATTGCATTCCAACGATTAATGCAAAAATAAGAATATGCATCCTCACAATGTCTGGGATCCTGTGTCCACGCTTGGCCAAGAATTAAACATTGTCTGAAATATAATCCTATCTGTTAGTAGTATATAACTTGAGCGTGTCTAGCGCATTTCCCCCCAAAAAAAATAAATAAAAATTGACCCCCTAAAAAACCTTGAAAGAGACCTAAAAATAACATAAGTTTTATAAAAAACCGCAAAAAAAAACAGCACAAAAAACC